>JAWPHD010010510.1:25000-93156 GCA_037043455.1 Cyrtodaria siliqua
CAATATATGGATGAAAATGGGCTGAGAGACAGAGAGATAGGTATGCATCCAATATATAGACAAAATGGACAGAGAGTCAGAGAAACAGAGTGACAGAGAGACAGAGAGTCAGAGAGACAGATGAATGGGTTGCTGGATGAACAGAGGATGGAGGGACTGGGCTTTTGATAAACAAAAAGACAGATAAGTGTGGGAGATACAGTAGATATAAAAATCGAACAGGAAAAGTAGCATTCAAAGACGACAGTAAACCACAAACACACGAAGAAACAAAGAACAACTATATATAAAGATGAATAAAAGGCAAGATAAGACATCACAAACACACAAGGGTTGACAATAGGGCTACCGCCTTGGAACGATCAGTGGCAAAACAGGCTGCTGGGGTTTAAATCAGGTTCTATGGTGCACCAAACCTCACTCTTACAATATTGTCATCTCACTAAACTGGACAGTGTAAATAAAGATATCCCCGCCAGGTTATAATCTCTAACAAACAAGCCAACGTTAATAGGTGATATAAGAAACACACATAAATGATTATGTATATATAATATAAAAAACAAAAGCATAGAAAGTCACAAAGTAAGTACTCAGTGACTTGGCAGAAGCCAGAACAACAAGAGAACAAGTCGTTAAGGGTACGACAAGACAAGAGTAAAGACAAACATCAAACGCTACCGTCCTATGAGGATTTAGGTAGACGTCATCATAGGGTCCACAATCTGTCCGGTCATCTCACAATCAAAGAGGAAAGCATAGTGGCAAACTGTAAATGAGTCAACCACTAAATATGCAGTACTTTGCAAAATGATAGGGTCATAATATAATCATAAAGTAGATCAGTGTTACGAAAATAAAATTGTGCAAAGGTTTTTCGAAGTTTATGGAAACGGTAGCCCTGCTGGAGTAAGTTTTTTAGTTATACAAATATATCGAATATTAAAGTCCTCAACACAACTACAAGCTCTAGAAAACGAATAAGTTGAGAAATATAGACCCCATAAAAAGTAGCTCAGGGAACATCTCCTCCTAAATGGGGATAATTAACAATATCAAAATTAAATTCATCTCTCTTGTCATAGATTTTACTAATTATTTCGCAATTTTCAATAGAGAGATGTAAATCAACCAAAGAAGCGACAGTATCAAAAATGTTAGTTGAAGTTCCTAAGGACAGATATTATTAACCATAGTAGCAATTGAATTGAATTGAATTGAATGTTGTTTAACGGCTCATCAACACTGTATAGGTTATTTAGAGCCGCCCCAGAGAGAGGGGAAGGATACATAGGAATCCGGGAACCTGCCCTACTCTTATTATCGAATAGATTCCTATGGTTCTTTAACGTGCTCGGAGGATAGACCGATACACGGGACCGCCCGGTTTACGTCCCCATCCGACGGACGAGTCATAGTAGCAAAGATAGTAGCAAAGA
The DNA here is from genome assembly GCA_037043455.1 of Cyrtodaria siliqua. Lineage (NCBI taxonomy): Eukaryota > Metazoa > Mollusca > Bivalvia > Adapedonta > Hiatellidae > Cyrtodaria > Cyrtodaria siliqua. The sequence continues at coordinate 26,440 of JAWPHD010010510.1, forward strand.
AAGGATTGTGAATGTTCAATATGTCATCCAAATATCGAGAGTTGTCATTAAAGGCTTAACTTATATCCGCCTGAGTATCGGATGAAAGACTCAACATGAAATCTCTTTCATAGCAATACAAAAACAAATCTGCGACAAGAGGTGAACAGTTCGTAGGTCGCTTCTGTCAAATTGCGATGAAGATAAAAGCTCGTGATTTGACCTTTTAACGTTTAACCAAATGCGATGAATCAAACATGACAAAGCTCGCTGGAGTCATTTGAATGTATTAATCATTATATACGAATTTGGCATTCGATCCACGGTGATTAAGTTTACACGGAAGTTTGGAATATATACTCTTGATTGATCGCAACCGTTTAAATTAGACAATTAAAACATTTCTTGGCCTCATTATTATTCAGTGTTACTATTTATAAAAGCGATTATTCTTTTTAATTGTCATTTCAATATATTCAGCTACATTCGAATTATTTGTATTTACATATATAGTGAGGCGGCTATTAGTCACATCGCAATACCATTCATCTTAACCCGCTACATATATATAATGGACTGTTCTTTCTTTCTTTGAGTTAAGACCATTCCATTTATGTGACAAATGGGTGTTTTGGGGAATGGACGCAAATGTTATTATAGTCGCGCTTAGCGGGTTAAGGGTTAATACTTTCTTCACAGTGCAGTTGTGTTTAATACAACTGGTTTTAGTTACCAATGTGAAGGTGTGAAATAAACAGTTTCATTTAAAACGTCAATATAACACCAGTGGAAAGGCTTGCCCAATGTGTTTCTCTCCGTCCACGTATCTTTGATTCGGTATCTCTCAGCTTCCATGCTTTTTTCGAAAACCGGCCCTTATTAGCTTCCGAAATCTCTTTGAATATTCACCTTTTTAAATACACTGGCTGATTGTTTATCTCTGGTGTTTAATGTAACTTTCATTCTAGTTTTGTTGTACAATTCGAAATGATTGTTTTATTTTTAAAACGGATGAAGTCAATGTTTATTTATGACATAGTTACATGCCCCAGTTGTATTTGTATTTGTATTTCAGGCGTCGCTGTCGTGGCGGTCTTGGATGTCTTGGATAAATCCGGTCAATTGATTACTGCTGTAGACGTTTAGTTGCAACCAGAGATGGTTCGAAAAGTGTACAGCGAAATGACTCACGGGTCACTTAAAAGTTTAACACATTTAGAATAATGTTTTGTATATGCCGTCTATGTACATAAACTCCTACAAATCTCTGTAATACGATCTACAATAAAACAGAAGAGTCCATTTCGAAACTATCCAGAGTCCGTCTCTGAAAACAGAGTTGTGTTGCTTCTTTCATTACTTCTCATGAACAGACTCTATAAAACCGAGTCTGCTACTTTATTCTCTTAATTGTGTTTGTTGCTCACAAAGGATCACCTTTATCAGTATTTATTAATGTTGCCACTTCTGAATTATTTTTATCAAGTTCCGTCTCTTCTCAAAATAATTTAGTAAAATTACACCTGTTAACAAAATAAAGCATACCACTTGCCCACGATACAATTTAAAATCCTGTAACCCAAATTTAATAAACAGACACACTCAGTAAAACCGAGTCTGCTACTTTACTTTCTTGTTAGTATTGCTGGTCCCAAGGGTTCCCCTTTTCAGTATTTATTAAAATTCACACTTGCGTTTAGTGCTGTGTGATGACTGTAAAAGTCGCCCAGACTACAAATCAGATGTGGTATTACATTTACTTACTGGTCCTTTCAAATCATATAGTCTAACTTCAACCCTTTTGTGTTTGTGATGTCTTATCTTGCCTTTTTTATTCTACTTTAAAGTTGTTTTTTGTTTCTGTGTGTGTCTATGGTTGACTGCGTCCTTGAATGCTTCTTTTTCTTTCGATATTTATGTCTACTTTTGTGGCTTTAAAGTAGAATTCCACATAAGCCGGTGTTAGGGGCGTGAGATGTGTTGCACCTTATATTACCTCTCATGAACAAACTCGATAAAACCAAGTTCTGTTGCTTCGAACGGATCCCCTTCTCAGTATTTTTGTCAATGGCGATATATGTGCCTCAATAATATACATTTATTCTTAAAAATAAATTGGTTATTGCTTCAAATATTATCTAAATGCATCGAATCAAAATAAGACTTGTATTACAGGTTAAATGTCGAATTCTAAGTCTCTTATTGTTTTGCGAATCTTTAAAAAAATGTACGGCATGTATGTGAAAGTAATTAGTCCTTTATATTGTAGTAATATATGGATGAACTGTAAGACAATGTTCCTAGCAAACAAAAATAAAAATGAGGTGGGCGATGTCACATTTATACCGCTGTCTGTCAGTTTAACAACGTCAGGCGTAAAATGTGAACTAAATCATGAACTGTTTATATAAACAACTGCTGTATGTTAGACTTCCTGTGAACAAAGACACAGATTGTTTAACACACATTAAACGATATGCATTATTGAGATACATATAAGTTTAAGTTTCTTGCGAATTTAAACCTTAAAATAGCTATCCCGCCAACAACAGCCAAATTTAAGAACAGATGTACACCGTTTCTAAACCTACTGACGACAAAGTATATATATCTATATATATCTTAAATATTTTGAGAATCCAAACTCTATACAAACAATATAAACGGCTTTAACCAGCCAGGGCAAAAACCCGAAACTGGAGCGTCGAATTAAGAGTTACCAACTCATAATTCATTTTACTTAGATTCAGTCACAAGTATTTAAAAAACCGTTAATAACCCTATGCTTTTATTATATATGACCTGAACACCTGGATATAATTTTGATAAGATTTCAGTGTAATTTTCCCGTTATTTGGCGTGTTATTTTCTTTAATGGTTGGCATCTCCTCGTAAACGCACGGTAAATTAAAAAACAAAACAAAAACAAACTGGCAGAAACTGTCCTAAGATCACAAGCATTTTAAATTTAGAGTTTATGTCTATATGTTCTTGTTTATTTGTGTAAAAAGTGTGTTATTCATACAGATGGACAGATGCATTTTGTACGATTATGCAATACACTTTTTAAAAATTCTAAATACGTATGTGTTTATGATGGTGGATTTTCTGAATATCCTAAATTCGAAATAGTTAAAGAAGAACCTATTATTACCTCGTATTGAGGCCAGTTGTTTGAGACCCTTTGTATGGGGTATAGTTTCATAGCCAGTTGTTCGAGACCCTTTGTATGGGGTATAGTTTCATAGCCAGTTGTTTGAGACCCTTTGTATGGGGTATAGTTTCATAGCCAGTTGTTTGAGACCCATTGTTTGGGGTAAAGTTTCATAGCCAGGTGTTTGAGACCCTTTGTATGGGGTATAGTTTCATAGCCAGTTGTTTGAGACCCTTTGTATGGGGTATTGTTTCATAGCCAGTTGTTTGAGACCCTTTGTATAGGGTATAGTTTCATAGCCAGTTGTTTTTGTCACCTCAAGCACACGTAAAATCAAGCTTTAAAAATGCACAAACAAAAATTGTTGTGAATTAGCATTTCACAGTCAAATTTTTATATTGGATATGAACAATTCACTGTGTTTTCACTTCTTGTAAGACTATAATACGCTCAAAATAATGTAATGAAAATATTTGAAATTAGTTTATCAGTTTAAAATGTTTGATCTGTTAAAATGAAAATTGTTAGTTGAAAGAATCGACGAATCGACTAAAACGCTAATTTCAAATGTCGTTATATCCAGCTGGACACCCCCAACCCACGCCATCCCCGTTTACTTTGCCTATGATCGAATATATACACACACTATGTGATATCTAAAACAGGTGCATTTAATACAACATTTGTATTTGACATCGATTCATTTGCTCATTCCATTTCCTATATCTTTATCTACTCTTAAGATAATGCCTAATGTCATTATTTGCATGTTGAAAATGATTGCACCGAATATTAAATCGTGAAAAAGCAAAGTACTGTCCCAATTCTCGCCTCATACTACTACTAGACTATCACAACAGACTTCTTGTCAGACTCCTTGTCAAATCCGAGGCATTTGTAACTCTAGAAGTATGTGCTTTGGCTTTGTTTATTAAAACCGATGGTTATGCATTTCAAAATATTGAAATTCATTTAATGCACGGCAGATCTTTTTAAAACATACTAATAATTTCTATCAAATAGATCGACATGTCAAGTGAGAAAGTGACGATTCTTACGGATGGCGGGAGGTATACGGTACTGGTTCTACCCATGACAAACGGGGTGGTCTACCACCGTCATATATGGCCTAATATATTCTAAAAGTAATTTAAAGCACCATTCAAACAAACTATCATATATTGACGTACAAACCTCTGTTTAAGCTATATTGATATTTATATATTCTAAAACATAATGTAAAACACCAAACAAACTATCATATATTGATGTAAAAACTTGTGAATGTTTGTCCTAATCAGAAAAAAAAACTGTTTAAGTTATATGGATATTCCCTTCTAGTAAAAGATAAAAGTCGCACGTTGATATCAACAATGACAGTTACATGACGACATTGTGCTTACATGACGAGAAAAGATAAAAGTCGCACGTTGATATCAACAATGACAGTTACATGACGTCATTGTTATTACATGACGAGAAAAGATAAAAGTCGCACGTTGATATCAACAATGAAAGTAACATGACGCCATTGTGCTTACATGACGAGAAAAGATAAAAGTCGCACGTTGATATCAACAATGACAGTTACATGACGCCATTGTGCTTACATGACGAGAAAAGATAAAAGTCGCACGTTGATATCAACAATGACAGTTACATGACGCCATTGTGCTTACATGACGAGAAAAGATAAAAGTCGCACGTTGATATCAACAATGATAGTTACATGACGTCATTGTGCTTACATGACGAGAAAAGATAAAAGTCGCACGTTGATATCAACAATGATAGTTACATGACGTCATTGTGATTACATGACGAGAAAAGATAAAAGTCGCACGTTGATATCAACAATGACAGTTACATGACGTCATTGTGCTTACATGACGTCAATGTGCAAATAAACATGCAAAACGTTAGTAGTTGGCAATATCAATGCGCAGAATGTAAATTATATGCAAGAAAAGAGTCAATCACGAGTATCCGCTTAAGATAGGAAATTTCCAACCCTCGTTTTAACTGTTTTAAACGGAACCTCGACAGAGCCTCGGTTCCGATAAAAACATTTATACCTCATATTGAAATTCTTCACCGGATACCTATGAAATATTCTTGTAGTAGTACACCCATTGTCAATCCAAGTAGTGTCGGCTTAGTCTAGTCGCATAATGAAAACCAACGGCAGTTCCACTAATTGTGGCATTGTTCTTTACATTTTTCAAGAATTGTCATGTCAAAATTGTATTTTTTAAACGTTTTGTGGTGTGTTTATGCAGTTATTCGTGAGACAACCCTTTCTTAGAAGAAACATGACCTCCTCTTTTTTTGTATATTATGTGGCAGTCCATTGGTAATATTTTATGGGAGTGTACCGGACTCTGAGTTTTGTTTAGATTTAATTGTATAACGTTTTTCTAGACGAAAACTATTGTGTATATAATATATTAGTCTAATTAAAGCAGGGTCCAATGATCAGTACATGACAAATGCTTATTAATAAATTCAGACAATTCTCAAGTTTTTGCGTCTGTGTGATCAAGATCGAATCAGGACGTTTAGGCACCAAACCATTTCGACACCTGGACGAATCGGCACCTAGACGTTTCGGCATCAAACCATTTCGGCATATATTTTAATTTTTACCCTAGACGTTTCGGCACCCATTTATATTTGAGTATTATAATGAAGTAAAGAAGTAAATAAATTAAATATTTTCTATAAGAGCACTTGTAATTCATTTAAAATGCAAAGTCGATTGCCTTAACGGCAACTCCGAAGCGGTTTTGAGCCTGAATACAACTCAAACATGAACCTTCCTGTCATCTCCATATCGACGACTACAGGTATGTGACTTGAACAAAGCCTCCACAAACTAACCCATTATCAAAAATCGTCTACACTTTTCTTGTTAAAATTAAATTGACAAATTCAAAAATGAATATGCTATGTTTGGTACCAAAGTTTTTATCATTCCATTGCCAATATCATGTTGTCATTTGTTTTTCAATAGATTGAATCATTAGGGGACTGTCGCTTGATAAAGAGGATAGGGTGTAAAGTAAAATTGTCAAAGTGTCCAGTTTCTTTTGCAACTGAGTATATATATTATGTATATATTTACATGTATATAGGTGGATGTGTCTGTTTTATCACTGAATACTAGTGGTATTGTCTTTGCACAAATAAGTAGTTGAAACATAGGAATAAACAATATTTATATAGATCTTGTAGAATGATACATCAAAGAAACAATGACATTTAATTACGTTGATACTCTCCGTCTGGTCAGGTAATATAAACGACCGTGTTGTTATAGACGTCGTGGCAGCTGCTCGAGGCGCTTTCCGTGATGCTTGATCTGTAACAAACATCATGACAGGGCCCATTTTTATGTCAGTCTCTGTCATGTCAGTTACACATATATTTCACAAAATGTGTCACTATTATAAGGTTAACAGATTGTAGATGTGGTCACACGTTACATATGCATTCAATCATAACGTCAATTCATAACTTTGTGTTTTTAGTCAGTTTAACACATTTGCTGTTTGATGACTTATTTAAAAGTAAATATTGGTCACACGTTGCATATGCTTTCCATTATAACGTTAATTCATAACGTTGTGCTTTTAGTCAGTTTAACACATGTAATGCTTGATGAGTTATTTAAAAGTAAATATTGGTCAAACGTTACAAATGTTTTCAATCATACGTTGTGCCTTTAGTCAGTTTAACACATTTGTTGTTTGATGAGTTATTTAAAAGTAAATATTGGTCACACGTTACATATTATCTAATACTTTATGATTTGTGTCTTTTACAGATATTTGTTCGTTCTGATAAGTTTTTTAAAAGCAAACATGTGTCGCACGTTACATATGCATGTACTTTACTAGCACAGCAGAAAATTACAGAATACATAGAGAATATTTGTTGTTTTGGAGTGAATAACAAATTTTATTTCATCGAGTAGTGTGAAAACTTTATATTTTCACGAATGCGAAGTCTGTTATTCACGACAAAATAACAAATTTTATTTTTATTTTAAGCTTTATACTCAAAGTGTATAGAAAAAAAAATATAACAAGTTGACGTCATTGGCTTATTATGATGAATTTGCTGTTTTTAATTCCCCGTAACTTCTAAACTACTTAACCGATTTCAATAATCTAAGACTCATTTTCTTAGTTAAGTTATTTCCAATCCAATGATATAAATTTTATAACAACTTTCGGGAAAAAATAGTTTTTGAAATTAAGTAGTTCCGGCAGTGAAAAAATAAAACTCAAAATTTCACACGTATGAAATACCACTTTTATTTCATTGCTAAAATCCACTATTTCACTGCTAAGCATAACATAAAAGGTTGTTTTGTTTAAAAACAACAACGGCAGTTGAACCTGTTCAGGCGATGGCTCCGTGTTTCAAATCTCTTGAAGAGCAATATAGTGTTACAATATAAAAAAGAGCAATATAGTATTATAATAAAGAAAGAGCAATGTATTGTTACAATACAGAAAGGGCAATATAATGTATTGTTACAATACAGAAAGGGCAATATAGTGTTACAATGAAGAATGAGCAATTTAGTGTTACAATACAGAAAGGGCAATTATTATCATTTTAATCTCATAAAACTTGTTTATTACTTAATAGCTTTTTCTTAATAATAAATGATTGATCTAATATGGGTAAAGTATATTGTTTGCAAACTTTTATCTTTAATACTTAATTTACTTTAATAAGTTAAACTATAACAATTTGAAAATGTTATATTTTTATAACAAAAATAGAGAGTAGTAGTTAGTAGAAGTATTATTTGCAATATTATTATTATTATTATTATTATTATTATTATCAATGCTTATAATAATAATAATAATAATAATAATAACAATAACAATATTTGCTTGTTGTTCATCCGAATGACGTATAGGGAACTTTTATTAGTGTCAGTTTGAGATATTTATTTAGAATTGACATAGAGAATAAAAAAAAAATTAGAAATAGGGTAATCTTCATGATACATAACCCATTTTTTATTGTATGTTTCTATTGACGAACGCTCGATCGTTTGATTGATGTGTGTTTTAAAATTCTCTACGGAGGAAAATGTACATTTTTTTTCTCTTGACATACATCATTCCTATATAAAACGAAGAAGGAAAATCAATGGTGCAATGACAGCTTAAAAGCATATTGTATAATTATGTATTATGTAGAACCAGTACTGTATACCTTCTCCATCCGTAACAATCGGCATTTTCTCACTCATGCAGAAGAAGCAGGTTACCGATCTATATGGACAGTGTTCGTATTCAATATGTTTAATAATGAATATTTATTTTCATACGTGCCCTAAAAAATATCTTTGTTATATTCTAAAACAAAAAGTATTGCGATTTCAAACTAGAAATGTATTATAACACTAATATTTTGCAATGCACGGCTTGCTAGAATGCGTTTTTTTGTTTAATGTAAAATGAATGGACAGATTGTGGAGCATAATAAGGTTGCCTTAAACCGTTAAATGAAGATAACGTTAATGTGTGTCTTACGGTGCATTCTTATGTGATTTCGCTTGTGTAGAGTCATCAAGTACTTTCAAGAACCGACACGTATATGATAATGCATGAGTTTTACCTCTATCGCTTATTAATGCTGCCCACTTACGTGATAATGTATGTGTTTACCTCTATGTAATAAATAGATTCTGGTCACAGCGAGTTGGCTTATTTAAACACCGAGATGGGCCCGAGATCGGCGTAGCCCATCGAGGTGTTTAAATAACCAACGAGCTGAATCAGTGAATCAGACTCTATCTTTTTTGTAGCATGGTGTACTTAGTAACACTGTGACGCCATAGCGACCGTACTCTAAATTCAAATATCTGATAGTTGTAGTACGGTATAGTCACGCCCCTTTAGTTACCCTAAATTAAACGATTTAATGCTCTGCATTCATCAAAGGAAATGTCACCGACCATGCTACATCGCTTATTAATGCACCCACTTACATGATAATGTATGTGTTTTACCTCTACCGTATATTAATGCTGCCCACTTACACGATAATGTATGTGTTTTACCTCTTTCGCTTATTAATGCTCTCCACTTACGGGATACTGTATGTGTGTTTTACCTCTATCGCGTATTAATGCTGGCAAGTTTGCTAGCGAAGAATTTGTTTACACTGTCCAGTTTATTGGGACGACAATAGGGTAAATGCGTGTTTTGGTGCACGTAAAACCCGGTTAAAATCCCAGTGGCCTATGTTGCCACTGACCGGGCCACTGCGGTTCCCATATAGTCAACCATTTTGTGTTATCTATATATTTGAGGTTGATGTTTAAAATGCATGGTTTTCGAGGGATGCGTGCGTTTTACGACAGCTTCACTACCGTTTCGACTGTTACATCTATCTGTTTTAAGTCTATGAAAGTGATTCAATGTTGTTGTTTTTAATTCATGATAAAAGAACATGTAGCGTTTGTCAGGATTTTATTTTAAGAATAAGTATGTTTATAACACGCGCAGCTAGCTTATTTTATTAAAAACAATAACAAATTACGTCTTTTAATTTAAATCCCACCAAAACAAAATAGTCGTTCGTAATTTTTTATATACGAATAGGTGAAACAATTGAATTGCAAAGCTAGTTGGAAGCGGCGGAGTAGAAAACAGCATAACAAAACATTATTGTTTTAGTAAACGAACAACCTCAAAGTCATTTCCATCTAATTTGATTTAATGTCTCATAAGGATATTAATTGTGTAAAACCCTAAAATGTCAGCTTCGTTTTGAATTGTATTTATTTTATTTTGCATTTTGTTCTATTCCCTCTAATATCATTATAGTATCTGCTTAGTAGAAGTATTTGTATTACAAATGAAACATAGATAAAATATAAAGATTTCTTTCGTCTTGATATGACTTTGCACTATTAGTCTCATCTAGAGTCGTCAGATAGAAGAATACCATGATGTTTGGCAGAGTGCATTTACTGAGCAGTAAAACCTCATCTAGAATCGACAGAGAGAAGGATATCATGATGTTTGGCAGAGAGTATTTCGACAATTTACTTAGCAGTAAAACCTCATCTAGAGTCGTCAAGTATTGATATGACTTTGCATTATTAGTCTCAACTAGAGTCGTCAGATAGAAGAATACCATGATGTTTGGCAGAGAGTATTTCGACAATTTACTTAGCAGTAAAACCTCATCTAGAGTCGTTAAGTATTGATATGACTTTGCATTATTAGTCTCAACTAGAGTCGTCAGATAGAAGAATACCATGATGTTTGGCAGAGTGTATTTCGACAATTTACTGAGCAGTAAAACCTCATCTATAGTCGTCGGAGAGAAACCATGATATTTGGTGGAGTGTTTTCCGACAATTTACTAAAGAAGTAAAACCTCATCTGGAGGCGTTAGAGAGAAAGGTACCATTGTTTGATAAAGCGTATTTCGACAATTTTCTAAAGAAGTGAACTCTTCAGAGAAAGATACTCTGATGTTTAGGACAACTCATCTACTGTCGTCAGAGAAAGATACTATGATGTTCAGGACTGGTGGATATTAACTGACATAATTATGGTTTCATGGCATCGTAAGCAAATAAACGAATCATTAAAATAATATTGGTCATTTCTTTATTGTTTGAATCCCGAGGGGTTGAACAAGAAACTATGCTGAGTGGCAGTTTTGCCAAACGTTGTTTACTTGCATTAAATGATAGTTTTGTAATTTCAGAAAAAGTAAACCTTATATAATGTATCTTCACATGAATATGTTACAAAACAACTATAATTTCAACACGTTTATTCCAAAAAAACATTTTGAATTCTTTAAAATAATCACTTGATATATAATTTTAAAGTCAATACGTATAATTTCGCATTGAACTCATTTACTTAATGAATATTAGTGCCAAACTATTCTAAGTGACATTTTATAAACGTTTATCTATAATAACATATTTCATAAAAAGGAGACTTAAGGACCTGGAAATTATATTGTATACATAAGTACATAATCATTATTAATATTATGGGTATAAGATGTTTAATGATTTTAAAAATATAAATGTTTTTTGCGTCTCCTGTAAAATTACTAAAATACACTTAGCATAGTTTCGCGTTCAGTCCTCCGTCTATAATGTATAAATAATTTATTCTAATTTATATAATAATTAATCATTTATATATATTAATTAATAACATTTAAAACGTTAGCTCTTGCTTATAATACTATTTATGTTTTAGTTATAGAATATATTGTATTAAGAAATACATTTACCCGTATCCTTTGTCTTTTATAAATTTCCAAAAGGCAAATGTTTTGCTGCTATGTCCATACATGTGTATCTTGTCTTTATAATTATTTTAAATTATTACTATGTCTTACAGGTTTTTAATTCTATCGCCGATATAACAATTCCAACGTTTATTATTTAGTGTTTTAAATTGAAATCTGAACTTGATTTTCTGATCTCTGTTATATATGATTAAAGGATAAACTAATCCCTAAACTATCGTAAATGATATTAAGTACATTAACACACATTCCAAATATGATTTAATTGTGTATGTTCACGTAACGGAAATGCTATAAAATTTAAATAATAAATATTTGCATTATTATAACTTGCCATATATAAGGATAACATTGGAAATAAGCCAAACTGACTTTATATGCCATCTTAGGTAAATATACTATTTCTAGTTCGGTTTATTTCAAATGTTTCTATGATATATTCGTTAATAGTTCATTGTATTTATGATATACTTTCAAATCCAAATAATATGTATGCTATCCAAAATAGATAACACATTGTGATATGTGAAGCATTATGTGGGATAATATCTTGATAATCTATGTTTGAACGTGTGCTTATTTTTATAATGTGCATATATGTATCTTATCCTATTGAAATAGGAAATAAAAGAATAAAATACAATAATAATTCTAAAACTGAATGTTACCTTTTTCCGGCACCACCAGCTCGGAACAGTTAAGACCGTTGTAATGCCATTCACAGAAACACTTGTACGAACTATCCGACCTGTCAAATTCACAAAAGCCGCGGTCACCACAATCAAACGGGCACTGGAGAGTACAGAACTGGCCGACATAATTGCTCTCACAAATGCAGTTATAGTTATTCTTCTTCAATGCTTCTAAATCACAAACGCCGTGCTTACAGTCGAATCCGGGACCACAAACTCGTTGGGCGCTACTATTGGAAGCATCAACACGATGTTTACATTTATAGATACCATTGACATCGATACAGTCTCCGTCTGGGCATTCTTTTATGCAAGCTTCTCTCTCTGGAATAGTGCCTATGCTTTCTTCTGCGGTGTTAGATGGTTTTATTTGATTACTATCTTTAGGTATAGATGGTTGTGCTGATTCGGATATGGGATGTGGTGGAACTGGAATTCTGGAAAGCGAGTTTATTGATGATTTCGATAAATTAAAGTTAACAGTTTTAAGTCCTTCTGTTTTTATTTTCTGCTCTTCATTACTGACATGTGAATCCGTTGGTGTTAGTTTGCCCTTCGTATTGTCAGTTTCAGTAGTATTATCGTTATCTTCAGGGTTCATTTGCAATGAGTCAGTAGGTGTTTGGGTGGAAGTAGCGGTCACTGGATCACGGCACCACTTGCCATTCCAGCCTGGTGCACAAACACAACTTCCCATGCAAGTGTGTTGATCAATAACACAGGTGCCGCCATTGCGGCACATTTCTGACATCATTGCACAGAAGTCATGACATTTCCGACCGCCCCGTGCATTTGAATCAACATTTAAGCGCGTAAAGGATCGTTTGTTTCTGAATCCCGACAAGCCATCCACAACTCCGAAATATGAAATACACATTATCACCACGTACCAACGAATGCCAATCTGAACACCCATTTAGTTAATTTTATACATATTTCTTGCAGATAAAACCCAATTAAACACATCTATTTCACGTCATGCCATGTATATCCATTTAACTGAACATTTAAGCTAAATATATCCATATAACACACCTTTCTTAGTACACAATTTATAAATTCTCATTTACACTACATAAAACGTAAAACTTCTTTATCCCCACAGTTTGTAGCATAACACTGTCGCCTTGTATGTTGCCAAACCAAGCGTGTATAATAAGCGAATTAATTACATTTACTGTTTTGTTGACCTTTATACGTGTGACGTCATATCTGCCTTAGTACAACATAAATCCTCAGGTACAAACTAGATTCTTTGTAAATGAATTTACTTTCACAACAATGCAACAGATATCCTTGTTATATATTAGAATACACATCGTACATTAAATACCGTTTGTTTTAAATAAAATGTTTCATGTTATCCTTTTAAACTTTAATGACTATAGAACAACGCCAAAAACTATAATACCTAACCTTGTTAAACGTCATTTCACGATTTTTGTTGTGTAATTTTCCAATATATCATATCTGGTTGACAGATTATATATATCACATACGCAACTATTATTCTATCGGGCAAGACACTAAAACGTACTATACTAGTCTTGTACTTATGAGATACTTGTACAAAGATGGACAAAAAGTCTTTCCAAATCATTAATATGTGACTGAAAACATCCCCTTGTCTCACACCATCAACGTTTCATGTTTCATGTCGCTTGCTGTATCAGAGCTGTGGGTAATTGTAGTTGTTATTCTCTGTGTTAGATGTCATACCCTTTAAACATCGTTTCTTCATTAACGAAGACACGACTTTGTTAATCAAACACGCTGAAAGCAAGTTGCCCATATATCCATGTAGTTATCGAACCATAAAATAGCATTATCTATCCATCACAAAATGCCTTTTAAAGAGTTTCCCACTCATGATTTCCAATAACGACTTATGATTTGTGTCTATCTGACAATCAAGAGCTTGTCTTACTCACAGGTAAAATTCCTCATGCGTGATATCAAAAACGAGAACCAGTCAAGGCCACATTGTGTGAGACAAACAAACGAGACATCAATTTCTCTACTTAACTGTGTGAAGTAATACGTACTTAACTGTTCGTTGTTACTAACAAGTTTAACTTACATAACTAAATTTACCCGCGCTTCGAATCAGTAGTGTTAGTTCTTACTGGGCCTTTGGGATCATCAGAACAGAACATAGAACAGAACATATTCTTTATTTATGACATATACAAATGTTTCTCGTCATATAAATACATATTACATTTGTTAATATGTGACAGGTCAATGCAATTTTTACATTAAACAATGAAAAAGTACAAACACACAAATCATACATACTATATACACTCATACAACTCACCCATTCACTCTGACGCCCAAAATGTCTTACACATTCACTCTGGCGCAAATATTTACCCTATTATAATGATTTAACTATTCCTATTACATAGTTTCATTTTACTATTTTCAGTTTTAATAGTTTACATGTCATGTCCAATGAGGATGAACATATTTGTTTTACTCATTATACATTGCAGTATTGCGAATAATAAATGCTTCCCTAACAATCCTAGATAACCTAAAAAGCTCTTGCTGCCTTGAAGATTACATCAGCTGATTAAATTTAAAAACACTTGGATTTCTGTAATAATATTGTTTAACATATAGCTTACGTAATTGTTCGTACAAAGGACAAATTAAAATAAAATGATATTCATCTTCTAAGTCGGTACTATTACACAATGTACAATATCTTTGAATTCTATCAGTTCTATTTTGTGAATATCTGCCAGTTTCAATTCTAAGTCTGTGGGAGGATAATCTTATCCGAGACATGGCAGTCTTAATTTCAATGGCAATATATCTAGATACACTTCATTATGAGTATGAGGTTTTAAAATGTCTATACAAACATTAAACTCTATTATTTTCAACATCAGTGTTCCATTTTTGAACAAAACAATCTATTAGATTTTGTTTAATCAACAAATGAAAAGTTTTCATATCAATACAAGTTGGGTCGTTCCAAACATAATTATAGCCACAGTCAATTAGAATGGTTTTAACATTGCTGGCCCAATTCTTCATTCCTCTTTCACAATCTCTCACAGCATCTTTATAAAATGTTGATATTAAAATGTTTTTTGAATCGACCATCTTACTCCAATACGTTACTATTTTTACATACCTTAAAATATACAATGGGTATCTACCTAGTTCTCCATAAATACCGGCATTACTAGTAGACGTTTTAACTCTTAACAAGTATTTACAAAATATATTCTTTATCTCCTTTGACTTTGTAAAACTCCAAATTTCTGCTCCATAGCTTAATATAGAACCAACTAACGCATCAAATAATTGGCAAAACGTTTTTGGTTTAAAATTGTATTTTTTACGTGTGCACATCTAGCCTATTCATTGTGGCTTTAAATATCGTTTAAATGAAAATTAAACCCGCCAGAATAAATTGTGTACCATAACTACAAGTTATTGGAAGTTAGAGTATGGCATACAGCTGAAATCGACATGCTTCAAAACAAATAGATTATGGTCTCATCTAGTCGGTTGGATTAAATACTTCGATGGGCCAGGCCATTAGCTACACTGAGGCACACCGAGGTAGTTGCCTCAGTAGAATTTTGGGAATGTACATACTTTACATATAAAGAACTTCCATGTCGATAAATAATCAATCATTGACAAAAAATGACTGGCTTAAAACTGAAAACTTTGTCTGGGAAATGCACTAAAACGCAGAAGATCGATTGCAGAAAAAAATACTGTGTGGTGGGTGGGAGGCTGGGGGAGGTGGGTTGGTAAGGGCATGTCACCGGACCTCATAGCTCGTAAAACACTTAATCATATATACTTGTCATATATGCGTCCAATATTGGAATATGCTTCCATTACATGGGATGGATGTACTTGGAAAAGTTACAATATGAAAGCTCGTATTGTGACGGGACTGACTCGTGCAGTGAACATACATCGTTTAATATCTGAAATAGGATGGGTATCACGACAGAAGGAAAATGCAAAAACTTATTTCAGTCTATAATGTTAAAAATGGATCCGTTCCAAATTATATCTCAAACATTTTCCCGCAGCTAGTAGGAGATGTCAGTGCATACCCTCTCAGAAATAACGACAACTATGCCACTATTGCTATGAGAACTGAAATATAAAATAAATCGTTTGTTCCGTAGAAATACGAAACTCGGAAACTATATCAATTTTCAAGAGAAGATTATTAACATCTGTATTTCCGAGTACAAAGGTACCAAAATACTACTTAAGTGGTCAACAGTTATTTTCTGTTTTGCATGCGGTGCCAGAATGAGGAATTTTTGTAGTAATCTTAATAGCGATTTATACCTTAATCATTTACGCGATTCACCCGTTTGCGAGTGCGGTTTTGAAGTAGAAGATGCTGAACATTATTATTTCCAATGTAACACCTTTTTTTTTACATGCTGTTTCAATTCACTCGCCATTTACACCCGTTAAATATGGCCGCGAACAGTTAAATGACAGAGAAAATGAATCTCTCTTCAAAACAGTTCAAACATATATACGAGTTTACATTGGTGTCTGTCTCTGATGTTTTACACGTACTATGCGCGTATACTATATTTTGAACAAGTTTTCTAGATAGCGTTCACGCGTTTTTAAACTGACTGGAATTTAAATTGGGGTTAACTAGTCTTTCTCACTATTCTATCTCTTTTTCTTTCTCTATCATGTTTTCTCTTTATATGTTGTTAACTTATTCAGCTTTTTTCTCTCTCAATGTATTTGCCATTGTATTTTATTACACTCAGCCATATATATTCACAATTTCAAAATATTAACTGGGAAGGGTTTAATCTAATGTTGGTAGAACTTGTAATAAAATATGTTTAAATATAAATCTCACCGAATCTCCATACAAAGGGATTTACCTCGGTCAAATTTCAGGGCTGGCAACGGGCATGCGGGCTACGCCCATTTCGATGTTTAAATCAACCAACTCGATGAGACCATACTCCATATATTACTTATACCGTTGCCAGTGTGGTTGAGAGGTGTATCATCTTATATTACCCCTGAATTACCATGAATATATTCAATAAAACCGAGTCTGCTATTTTCCTCACCTTTTGGGGTTCGTTGCTTCCGAAGGATCCCCGTTTATTTACGTATTGTAAGTATACAAGAACATGCATACAAATGGCGTTGCATGATCTTGACAACATTAATAATATTATTAATGAATAATAATATTATTAATGAATTTTCATGGAGTTGTCGAGTATTGCCATTTCTGCATTACTCACATTTTCATGGAGATGTCGAGTGCAGTCATTTCTGCATTACTCCCATTTTTATGAAGATGTCGAACGCTGTCATTTTTGCATTACTTATGTTCATGGAGTTGTCGAGCACTGTCATTTCACCACTAATCTCATTTTCATGAAGTTGTCGAGCACTGTCATTTCTGCATTACTCCAATTTTCATGGAGATATCGGCGCTGTCACTTCTACATTACTCTCATTTTCATGGAGATGTCGAGCACTGTCATTTCTGCATTACTCCCATTTTCGAGAAGATGTCGAACGCTGTCATTTTTGCATTACTCCCATTTTCATGGAGATGTCGAGCACTGTCGTTTCTGCATTACTCCCATTTTTATGAAGATGTCGAACGCTGTCATTTTGCATTACTCCCATTTTCATGGAGATGTAGAGCACTGTCATTTCTGCATTACTCCCATTTTCATGGAGATGTAGAGCACTGTCATTTCTGCATTACTCCCATTGCATGAAGATGTCGAACGCTGTCATTTCTGCATTACTCCCATTTTCATGGAGATGTCGAGCACTGTCATTTTTGCATTACTCCCATTTTCATGGACATGTCGAATGCTGTCATTCCGCATTACTCTCATTTTCATGGAGATGTTGAGCACTGTCATTTCTGCACTACTCTCATTTTCATGGAAATGTTGAGCACTGTCATTTCTGCATTACTCTCATTTTCATGGAGATGTCGAGTGCAGTCGTTTTTGCATTACTCCCATTTTTATGAAGATGTCGAACGCTGTCATTTTTGCATTACTTATTTTCATGGAGTTGTCGAGCACTGTCATTTCACCATTACTCACATTTTCATGAAGTTGTCGAGCACTGTCATTTCTGCATTATTCCAATTTTCATGGAGATATCGGCGCTGTCACTTCTGCATTACTCTCATTTTCATGGAGATGTCGAGCACTGTCATTTCTGCATTACTCCCATTTTCATGGAGATGTAGATCACTGTCTCTTCTGCATTACTCCCATTTTTATGAAGATGTCGAACGCTGTCATTTTTGCATTACCCTCATTTTCATGGAGATGTAAAGCACTGTCATTTCTGCATTACTCCCATTTTTATGAAGATGTCGAACGCTGTCATTTCTGCATTACTCCCATTTTCATGGAGATGTAGAGCACTGTCATTTTTGCATTACTCCCATGTTCATGGAGATGTCGAACGCTGTCATTCCGCATTACTCTCATTTTCATGGAGATGTTGAGCACTGTCATTTCTGCATTACTCTCATTTTCATGGAAATGTTGAGCACTGTCATTTCTGCATTACTCCCATTTTCATGGAGATGTCGTGTGCTGTCATTTCTGTATTACTCCCATTTTCATGGACATGTCACTAACTGTAGCAGTCCAATAAGCAACACCAGACAAACCAACAAACGTATATATACACACATCTACCTATTGAGGTCATACTGACCATATTATTTTGCACTTTGGATACAGTTTTAAGTGTTCTGGTTTTAAATGTTGGTTTTATCATGGTGTTTGGAATTTAAAAATGTTCTTGCAATGAACACAATTAAATAAATGTTTAAAAATAAGGTTCCATGGAAAAAAAATACACTTGGCTAAATTACTTGTTCACGTGGTACGTCCTTTGACATAAAATGCTAAGTAGATGGAAATAATAAAATTCTGTATAAAGTCTTAAGTTTTGCGATGACGATTTGGCTAACAGAGTCTTCAGATACAGCAGATCAGAATGGAAAAGTTTGTCGTGATGTTCTGTGAATAAACAAACGGCAAATCTGAATTTAAAAGGTTGTGGTGATGTTATGGCGTGCAATAAAAACAAAACAAAAACAAAACGGATTGGTAAAATTTGTCGCGAACAAAAAAAAAATGCAAGTAAGTTTGTGGTGATGTTACGGTGAACGTTCCAAATAAATAAATATTTCTGGCGAATGTACATTTGCGAACAATTAAGAATTGCTATGGTGAACAAAATTGTTCGCTTCAAGGTTGTAGCACACCTCATTCGGAAAGGAGGGTGCTTATGGACCAGGTAATATTTATCTGGCCATTGGGAATGGGTACAAAATGGCATGGGACAGATACTTTTTTGTTGCGACAAACCATGGGACGATACTTTTTTTTCGTTTGCTTGCCATGGGACGTACCTTTTTCTTATATAACATTTTTATTTGCACCGGTCCCAACCCCCTGATAAATATTGCCTGGTCCCTTAGGTAAAATAAATGAAATGAGTTTCCTGAAAATATCGTCGCAAAATAGTAGTTTACCGTACACTTTCAGTCTATTTTAACCAGAATT
The DNA here is from genome assembly GCA_037043455.1 of Cyrtodaria siliqua. Taxonomy (NCBI): domain Eukaryota; kingdom Metazoa; phylum Mollusca; class Bivalvia; order Adapedonta; family Hiatellidae; genus Cyrtodaria; species Cyrtodaria siliqua. The sequence continues at coordinate 46,176 of JAWPHD010010510.1, forward strand.
TTGTTAACATATCAACACATGTTGTGTATCATTGTATTCCTAAATATATCATCTGATTACTCTCAGTTGTTTGTGCGTTTTCTGAGTGTATAAACGAAGATTGTCATTTGAATCAACGTCTATAAATAATAGCATATTCTCGCTTGTTGTCATCAATTGCTGCATGCCTTGCATAGCTGGAATGCCTTCTTATCAGGACGTGTTACATTGGTCATAGGAAATGATAGATTCGTGTATGTTAATAGGTTTGTTTCAAATAAGCATTTTAGCAATACGTATTTACAATTGTAGAGCATTGTTAAATTTCGAAGTTGTCGCTATCGTATGTTACTGTATATATGAACGCTATCGTACGTTACTGTATATATGAAACAGTTGACATATTAAATGCACTGTCTCGCTTTCAGCCATAATCCATAATAACTGTCAGCCATTGACACTAGCTATATATAAAATACGATCGTTTATGTCAAAGGTTGTCTTTTTTATTATTTCCAAAAGGATAAATGTTTGTTTCGCCACATGGGTTTGTTTGCATGCCTTATATTTGTATTGTTACACCTGTATATATACTGACGAGATAAAGAAACGCCTCATCGGGACTTTCCGCTATATATTGTATATACCGCACACTTAATGCCACATAATATTCCAAAGAAATCCCAAGATGTTTTGTAAAACAAAGTTCCAGTTTGTTATAGAAAGGACACAACTGTGATGTTGTAGACGTTTTAATCACAGTACACTTTATAACAAGAAATTCATAAATACAGAAATTTGCATCCTAAGTTTGCTCACATGATTGAGCCAAACAGATACTCTGCCAATATTCAAACTTTGAAGAAATACTATTTGCTGTGTTTTGTGTTGTTTTAGTATTTTTTTCCGAAAAGAAAGGTCTTACGTAGCCATGTACCATTCGATTAACAGCAGCATAGTGTACATACAATATATAGCGGAAATTCCCGATGAGGCGTTTCTTTAAATCGTCAGTATATATCTAAGAAGGCTGCGGTCGACAAGTCGAACAGCCGAAAACATGTGACCGAAGTATTAACCGAATTAAAAGAAGCTTGACCTAATAAGAAGTAATACATAAATACCTAACATGTACACATACTGGTCAAATTTGAAAGCTGTATTGCATATAGTGCATATTGTTGAAAGTAAACATGTTAAGCAAATGATTAACATGTGGTTTAGCAAGTTATGTTTCAATCCTTTTAAACCTAAATGTCAAGGTCATAGACACGTATTAGTGTGTTATATGTGCAACATATGTCCTCATACACCGACGACCACATTTTAAAGCTGTATCGCTTTATAAATGGTTATTGAAGGAAAGCAGTATTACACAATAAGGTGAGTTATATGTGCAGCATATGTCCTGTACATACGTCTGTCCGGAGTACGTACAACCACACGTACACGATTGTTCCGACTGTTTGGTAAAGCGTCTCAGCAGAAACCAGCTGTATGTAAACTGAATATATACTTAACGCCATTAAAAGTGCAAGCTTTTTTATTTTGTGTTTATTTTTAATTTAAATTTCTCCAAGATCGATTGCATAATTTTGATTTTACTTCTTTCAATAAATGAATTTGATCGGTCATCAGATTTATAGGGAATGTGGATAATTTCTAACATGTACATAACACTACAATCGATCTTGGAAAGAAACACAAAATAAAAAACAATTGCCCTTTTAATGGCGTTAAGTATATTATGTGTTTTCTTGTTGACATGGTGCGAGACAAGGGGATGCTCTGCGGCATTGCGTATCTCTGTCTCTTCTGTCATGAAGATGGGGAATATTATAACACATATTTATTTTAAAACAATTGTTTAGCTATCAGACATTAGAGTGCTTTCAACTTATATAATTATATATTATATATATGCATTCTCGGCGTTTGTCGCTTTATATTATTACGCTATCATTATTTGTTTATTGTAAGTCTAAATGGGCCCCTTTTGCTGGAATTCTCTTCCAATATCAGAATATTTTAATCATAAATTATCTTTATGATCATTTGTGCTTTTTTTTCTAGATTTGTTTTCATTGCAATCGTTGTTTAGATGATTTTCTTGTAAATGTTATAAATATGTCGTTGTACTCCTGAAGAAGGCATAAAGCCGAAAGCGTTCGAGTATCTATTTTAGCTAGAATACACGCTAGCTAAGAGTTTGTTTTTATTTGTTTATAATTTATATATATATAGCACTGTAAATGCTAATTTTCCACATTGCATTTTAACAAAATTACACTATCATTTAGTATCCTTTCTGGATCCAGTGTTTGTGAAAGGTGTTCTGTTCAATGTATGATTTTCTCTTCCATATATATATATATAACAGTATAACTACAGTAAAACCAAAACAAATACACCTAAAGTTAGAAAAACACAAAAAAAACAATTAAGAGTAACACGTATACACAGTTTAGTGGCATTACTATTGCGTATTGCAAATTTCCCATCAAACACTTTTATAAGGCAACTCAAAAAGTGTAGATTGTCTCCCGAGCCTTACAGGTCTCACTAAACAGTTATTTCCCTTGCCAGTCACGGTAGAACTTTCTTGAGCTTAAAAAAAAAGAAATGTGTTATTCGGTTCTTGTTTAGTTCTTAAAATGTGCAAATATTTTTTTGTTGCAGATGACAAGAATGGGACAAGTTCATGATTTCATACAGGTTAGGATATGCCTGAATGTTTCTGAGAATCTAATACTGGGTAGTGATACATTTGAAAATGTCAGTGAAATGGACAAATTCAAGAGGGTCTCTTCAAACTATTGATATAACAAAAAAAGCAAATTGGTCAACCCCGTGTTTTTTGCTGGATATTTCGCGCAACAGATATCAAGTTTCACAAAGAAAATATTTTTTTAAGAAAATTCATTAAGTTCTACAGTGGTCCAGAGGGATCCTGCTACATATGCAGAGCTATGTAAAATTAACTGTGTTGTGAGACGTTACAGTAGAGCTATGTAAAATTAACTGTGTTGTGAGACGTTACAGTAGAGCTATGTAAAATTAACTGTGTTGTGAGACGTTACAGTAGACACATATCAGGATGATTCAAATGCATATTCTGCAACTTAACATTCAATAACCGGTACATTAATTCAAGCTCCGATCTTTGATAGGATTGACTACAGACGTGTAAATGTTAAGTTGATTATACTTTTAAATCTGCGTAGGACATTATTCATTGTGATACCCTGCATTTTCATTTCAATTGTTTATATAAAGACGCGTGGATTCTGTTTGTTTGTTTTTTTGTATGGTGCTTGACGTCATTTTCAACACATGTAAGGTTGTATATGACGGTCGATTTTTTGTGGTGGAGGCAGACTACCCACTTTTCCTGGGTACAACCAGTACTATACACCTCCCGCCATCCGTAAGAATCGACCCTTCCTCACTTACAAGTCGAGCTCCAAATGGGATTCGAACCCGCAGCGGTGAAAGGCTGGACAATGTCTTCCATATGGGCATTTGCTTCAGACCAGGGTCATAAATATAATACCTTAACCATCAGGATTAATGAATTCATGACGTGGTCGTTCCTTAATTCCATTAAGCGATGGGAAAGCATATTTCAACAATAAAACCCGTTTAAAAATATTTTTAAATGAAAAAATGCGATAACCCGTTTAAAATTACCTATAACAATATGCAAACTGTTTAAGCCGAAAACAAATGTTTCTTTTCATAACCCAGCCAACCCATTTTCGCTTCTTGGAGAAGTGGTTGGATGGGGTATGAAAGTTAATACTCGGACCACGTAATGAAACGTGGGTATAAAAGCCAAGCAGGAAAAGTAGCATTCACAGCACGCAGTCGACTAAAAGCACAAAATGAAAACAAACAACAATTATAAGGATAAATACATGCAAAGTATGCGACACCACAAACATAAAAGAGATCCCCTTTTCAGTATGTATTGACATTCACACTAGCGTTTGTTTAGTGCTGTGTGGCGGCCGTAAAACGTTGCCCCGACTACATATCAGTGATGTTATTATTTACATGTCCGTTGGGATCATCTGGCTCATTCTTTGTGGCTTTAAAATAGAATATCGCTTAAGCCGGTGCTAGGGGGCGTGAGAGGTGTTGCACTTTAAATTACCTGTCATGAACAGACTGAGTCTCTTGTTTTTGTTTGTTGCTTCCAAGGTATCCCCTTCACTATTTATTGGCAATAGGGGTACAGCATTGGAACGGTCAGAGGCAAAGAGATCGTTGTGGGTTAAAACCAGGTTCTAGGGTGCACCAAATCACACTCTTACCCTATTGTCAACCCAATTAAAGAGGAAAGTGTAAATTATTCAGATTGTTTGCAACGAAGTTTTCAATTGAGTGATATGGTTTTATAGGATAAAATAACTTATATAATATAACGGATGTTTCAAATAAAGAACGTGTAACCTAAGAACGATAAATCATCCTCTCACCCCCTGTAAGAGTAACAGTTATCATATGTGTTGTCTTATTGCTATTTATCTTTCTAACATCTTTAAGTTTAGTTTATAATTTCTACTGACAAGACGCCAAATGCATCGCGAAAAGACGACAGAACGACAAGACCACGAGACGACAGAACGACAAGACGACAAAACGACAGAACGAAGAGACGACAGAAGGCCACACGAAATAACGAAATCACGACAATATCAAATGGCGTCTTTTCGCGGCTGAAGTGTCGTCTTTTCGTCTTTTCGCGTGGCGTTCTGTCGTCTTTTCGCCCTTGCAATGGCGTCTTTTAGTTTAGTCGTCTTTTCGCGCTGCATTTGTCGTCTTTTCGTCCTGTCGTCTTTTCATTCTGTCGTTCTGTCGTCTTTTCGTTCTGTCGTCTTTTTGCGCTGCATTTGTCGTCTTTTCGTCCTGTCGTCTTTTCGGGGGCGATATAACGAAAAGACGACAAATGGCAGAAATCAGCCACCGTAGATAGGAGAAAGAAAAAACTCTGACCTGTGTGTGATATATAAGGAGTAAGTACTCCCTGGATATAATTATACTTACTCCCTGAATAGATATAAGGTGACCAATATAATTTACGAAATTTCAATCTTGGACATGAAATTACTATAAGGAACACTGAGATGAAAATGAAAAAAAAGCAATGTGCTCCGAGCTGTTGATTTAGTTTTGAGCTCGGATGGAAATAATTTGTGATATTGGCAATTTAAATACTAGTAACGAACTTCGTTATTCCTATTGATGTTATAAATTGAAAACGGTTTTATGTTAAAAGAAAAATATCAATGAATCATTGACTCAGTTGGAACTATATGAAGGTACTTAACTTCGCTTTATCATTATTCTCGTGTAAAAACCCATTGTATCTCCCTTGTTAATCTAGAAACGAGCTGTTGACAATCATACGGGCATAAAAATACGTCTTATGCCAATTAGCATGTTGTATCCAACAACATTTGTCCTGTTTTATGTTAAATTTATGGTACTTCAATCGATCTAACATACATGGGTATATTTCAAGTCTCCGACCGTATGTATGTACGATTGGTTGGGTATTGTGTGTGTGTGTGTGTGTGTGTGTGTGTGTGTGCGTGTGCGTGTATTTTCACTTGCACTTTTTTTTTTGCTTTTAATGTCAGGTTTTATTTGACTTTGTTCTATGAATGCTACATTTTCTGTTTGCCTTTTATACTTACAATAACAATGTGCAAACGATTGTCATTTTCTGTACCGATTAAACAATTACTGCATAATGTACACAATATACCGCTTAGAGATGTGTTGTTAAATGTGACCAAGATCCTCATATACGGATGTTTCTGATTGTCACAAAATGTCACGGGTAGAGCGTACTGGTCGTACATAGCTCTTGTAAGTTATCGGTTACACCCAAATCTATTGTTCGAGTTGAAACAATTTCACAATATTCATGATCTATTTATGTAACACGTAAAAGCGTGCACATTTTAAGTGGCCGCCAGAGAGGCCGTGTCATAAGTTTAGTTTTGTGCTAATGCATGTAAACGTATAGGTATATTTTCCTTAAACGGCAAAATTGTATAAGGGGCCTCTCGTGTAGATTCAATACTGCAGATTTAGCCACGTTTGTCACGGACTGAACGGGGGAAATAATGATTTGGGCGTAATGTTTGCTATAAAACCCGTTGTCTTCTAGCTCTCGCCGGGATGATCGATAGTACTTTGTTGGAACAGAGATTGGACGGCAAAATTCATAGGCAACATGTGGTTAGTAGTTTTATTAAACTTTTATTGTACATTTGTATTCAGTGGGCGGCGCCATCTTGTTTGGCGGTTACGACATCCGGTTAGCATTGATGTTTCTCAAACATAACTTTAGACTAGCATATGATTTTGAAGTTACTTTATTAGATGTAATTATTGTAATTGATCATTAATTGTAAAACAATATTAATTTGATAACAGTGGATAATAGGTGCATTAGTTAACGTTGGCGTATAACTCAGTGATTGTAATACACGATTGTTAACATTAGTTAACAATGAGATGAGTGACAAGAATACATGCGTGCATGCATAACTCAGTGAGTGTAATATATGAGTAATTTGATCATGTTTATATTACATGTATTAGGGGCATTGATTAACAGCGACGTACATAGCGTATACATGGCGTTGTAGAATATGTATACATTGCTACTCATCATTAGTACAGCTTACATATATTGATTGAACAATGATTTGTTTGGGTAATGATAATTATGCAAGATTGTTATGTTTGTCAACCGACATCTAAAACGTATGTATAATTACATCCTAAGCCATCCAGGATATAAGCCATCCAGGGTTGGAGTAAGCCATCTAGGTTTGGATATCCAGGAGTGGAGCTAAGCTTCCACGATTAACGTTTACGAGCGGTGGAGACGGTCCCCATACCTGCGTCAGCATGGCCAGGTTTTACTAACGACAACCCCCGGGACACAAGGTGAACCCGTTACCAGTCCTCACTGGAGGAATATCACTCACAATCTCAGTGGAGGTTAACTATCATTGCATCGCGTCATCAACCCTTACAGAAGGCATTTGATGACAATCATCCATTGAATTCGCGCATCATCATCTTCATGAGCTCTCGCGCATCACAGTTATCGCGCTAGATCAACATTGTTATAGCTTTAACAACACTTTAGTGTCTTAGACATTCCGTATTTATAACAATACTAAGAACGTCTTAAACGTTCATGAGAACACTCTTTTCATAGTTCATTTGTGTATTCGCTTGTTTTTTTAGATAATTGTATATATATTAAACATATTTTAAAAGTTGCATTAAACTTATGTAAATGCATTCACCGTCATTGATTCTTTCCTGAGTTAGCCCAACCACTAAGGTCATCCTGTGACAACTGTTGTCAGAAGTGGGATTTTGGGCGACTACGGAGGGAAAGAATCAATAAGTGATCTTTATTATGATATACTAAATCTCTACTTATTATTTTAGAATTGTGTACCACCCTCTGATCCATCAAGGCGACTGTCGACGATCACGGCCACAGCTTGGAAGTCGAGACACGACAAGGGTAGGGTGAGTCCAAACTGTTGTTTTGTCCGTTCTTTCCTTGGCGCGAGGTCGCAGTGGTCTACACGAGTGGGTCTGAGGCACTTTTTGCTCAATAATTTGGGTGTTTGTTTTACCTCCCCTGATATACCAATAGTATCCAATTAGGTTGGCGAACAAGACGTTCTACTCATGTTGTGACACTCGAGTATACTTATATTGATGGGAGAAGTAATATCACATATAGATATTTTATGTAGTGTATATGTTTTGTGGAAGCTAGATACTATCTATACATAACCGTTAGTAGTTAGCGCTAGTACAAATGTGTATGTAACTTGTCCTATGATGATGCCCATGTATTTACTGAGGACACAGTGACTTACCATTAGTAGTTAGTTGAGTAGAATTATTAGTGACGTGGGTATTGTAATTATTGTAGTGTGTAATCCACAATGTCTATAACCATGACGTCCATAAAGGATCTTACGGAAATGGGTAAGGAGTTAGGGTATGCTGGAGAGGAGCTTAGAACCTTTGTTAAAGACGAACAGGCTAGGGAAAGGGAATTTAGACTTAAGGAAAGAGAATTAGCAAAGCAGGAAAGAGATGAAGAAAGTAGACTAGCTAAAGAGAAGCTAGATGCTGAGAAAGATAGGTTAGAAGTAGAAGGTAGACTAGTTAAAGATAAGCTAGAATTAGAAAGTAGACTAGCCACAGAGAAGTTAGAATTAGAAGGTAGATTAGCTAAAGAGAAGCGAGATGATGATAAAGAGAAGGTAGCATTAGAAAGTAGAATAGTAAGGGAGAAGCAAGAGTTAGAACATGAGAGGTTCGAAACTGATGGTAGACTAGCTAAGGCTAAGATGATAATGGAAAGGGAGCAACAAGAGTTTGATCATAAGTTAGCTTTAGAGTTGGGAGCAGCTAAGACACATAGTAAGGACAGTGAAACTGTAGGGAAAGATAGTTATTCTGGGAAGTTAAAAGGTTCGAAGTTACCATACTTTGATGCTGACAAAGATAACATGGACAGTTACTTGTTACGGTTCGAGCGTTATGCTGAGTTACAGGGATGGACCAAAGATAAGTGGGCAGTTCATTTAAGTGCGTTATTGAGAGGCAAGGCCTTAGATGTATTTTCTAGATTACCTAGTGTAGATGCTCTTGACTATGACAAGTTAAAGGATGCTCTTTTAAAGAGATTTGAGCTAACTGAAGAAGGTTTTAGAAAGCGGTTTAGAGCTTGCTTGCCTGAGAAAGGCGAGTCATTTATTCAGTTTATTAGTAGGTCTAGGAATTACTTAGATAGGTGGTTAGAGTTAGGGAAGGTAGCGCAGACTTATCAGGGCCTCATAGATTTCTTGTTGCGGGACCAGCTATTCAATGTTTGTAGTAGAGATCTGTTCTTATTTCTGAAAGAAAGAAAACTAACTAGTGTAGATGAAATGGCAACTCAAGCAGATCAGTTTGCCGAGGCTAGAGGTGGAGCTCATAATGTAGTGTCGAAAGACAGAACTTTTAGAGATAGGCAAGGGGACGATCATAAACAGAAAGGCCAGAGTGGAAACTATAGAGGTGGAGGTAGTTCGATGAGTGCTAGAGGAGGTAGCAATAGTGGTAACATAGGTAGACCTTTTATTCGCTGTCGTCACTGTAATGGGAATCATGCTTCAAATGAGTGTAGGAAAGCGGTGAAAGTGTCCGCTGTCGTAGACAATTTTAGTGACAATAGTAGAGTGGACAACAATGTAGGTAGTCCGAACCAAGGGTTTAACAACCCATGGAATTTCGGTAGAGGTAGAGGTGGTCAAAACCGAGGTAGAGGTAGAGGCAGAGGTAGTAATAGTCCGGTTATTAAAACCGAGAGTAGTAGCTGTTGTGTTAAAGCGGATGGTGTAATGGCGAAGATCGGAACATGTCTCTTTCCGTATGCAAATCTTCCAGATGGTAGAGTGAATGGCACGGACGTAATTGTAATGAGGGATACAGGTTGTACAGGTGTGGTAGTTAGGCGTAGTTTAGTTACGGATGACCAGTTGGTAGGTAAACAGGCACCGTGTATGTTGTTAAATAAGTCGGTAGAGCACGTGCAAATAGCGAGAATAGATGTCGAAACACCTTTCTTTAAAGGGACTACAGAGGCACTATGTATGGATGACCCGATGTATGATTTAACGATAGGGAACATAGAAGGTTCAGCACTTCCGGTAATGTCCGATTTTAGAAGTAGCATAAGTAATGCCGTAGAGACTAGAGCGCAGGTTCAGAAGCAAGCTCAGGCTTATAGAAAATTAAAGGTTCCTGCAGCCGTAGGTGACATATCTAAAGCGGAGTTTATAGAAGCACAAACTCAAGACGAGTCATTAGGTCCTTGTAAGGTGAAGGCCAAGGATGGTGTAGTGAAGAAGTGTAAAGGGTCTGGTAGTTGTAAGTTTGTACATAAGAATAGGTTAATGTACAGAGAATTTGAAGATAGTGGTAGTAGAGTTTCACCAATTAGTGGTACCTACCCAGTATAGAACGACAGTGCTTAAGGTAGCTCATGAGTCGATTATGGGAGGTCATTTAGGCGTAAAGAAAACGTCAGATAGAGTATTGGCAGAATTTTATTGGCCAGGCGTTAGTGGAGATGTAACTAGGTATTGTAGGTCCTGCGATGTATGCCAAAGGACAGTACCAAAAGGTCGAGTGACCAAAGTACATTTAGGTCAGTTGCCACTGATAGATACACCATTTAAGCGGGTAGCCGTAGACATAGTTGGACCAATTTTTCCAGTGTCGGATAGGAAAAGTAGGTACATTTTAACCATGGTAGACTATGCAACTAGGTATCCGGAGGCAGTAGCATTGCCCTCAGTTGAAACTGAGAGAGTAGCTGAGGCATTAGTTGATATGTTCAGTAGGCTAGGTGTACCAGAGGAAATGCTGACTGATTGTGGGTCACAGTTTACGTCACAACTTATGGCTGAAGTAAGCAGGTTATTGTCTTTGCGTCAAATCATGACAACACCATATCACCCTATGTGTAACGGGTTAGTCGAACGATTTAACGGGACGTTTAAGCAAATGTTACGGCGTATGTGTACCGAGAGACCCAAAGATTGGGACAAGTATCTCAATGCTTTATTGTTTGCATTTAGAGAGGTTCCACAAGAGAGTTTAGGATTTTCTCCGTTTGAGTTATTGTACGGTAGGTCAGTTAGAGGTCCCATGAGGATTCTTAGAGAGATGTGGGCAGGTGAAGTAGATAGTGATGAGGTTAAGACTACATATCAGTATGTTTTAGATCTGAAGGAGAAACTAGAGGAGACTTGTAAGATAGCTCAAAGTCAGTTAGTTAAGGCAAGTACCAAGTATAAACGGTACTATGACCAGAAAGCTAGAGCTAGGAAGTTTAAGATAGATGACCAGGTGTTACTGTTACTCCCGACCGACAATAACAAGTTGTTATTACAATGGAAAGGTCCGTTTTACGTTAGAGGGATAGTGAACACTATGGATTACCGTATCGAGATAAACGGAAAGTTAAAGACCTTTCATGCGAATATGCTGAAAGAGTATATCAGTAGAACCGATAATGGGCAACAAGGGGTGTTAACCGTAGTTAATGTTGCAGTTATTGAGGATAGTAAGGAAGACAGTAGCGAGGACACTAGTCCCATGTATTTTCCCACTAGTGTAGGTAAGGAGACAGCAGACGATGTAGACATATCGGGCATGCTTAGTGTAGCAGAGAAACGAGAGGTGAGTCGTTTAGACTCTGAGTGTAGTACTGTTCGGTCCGATAAGTCGAGACCAACGTATGTAGTGCAGTGTAGCTTTAAGCACACTTCAGCAAAGCCGATTACGGAAACGAGAGACCCCATTCCATTTCGCAAACAGTATACTGGTAATGCGATGGATGCAATGTGTAAAGTTGGAGTTCTGGTAGTGGCAGGAAGGAGTGTTATTAGCAACAGTAGAGTCGGTGTAATAGACCATGGAAAGGACAATAAAGGGGCAGAATATTTAAGCCGCCGCACATAATGACCGGTTTAATACAATAGTGTATTGCCGTGTATTGTACAATAGTTGTATGTTACGACAGGGTAGTGTACAATTGTAGAATAGTGTTGAAATTGTAATTACATATTATAGTTAGGTTATAACTGCAGTGGATGTTTTCCCTAAGACGGCCGTTGTACTGGCTAAAGGTTGCATCCCTCTTAGTAATAGTTAACATACTCAAGCGATTGAGCGATCAGCTTGTACGTTTTGTCGCTCATTTTCTCAGAAGAATTAATAGTTTCTTAACGTGTAAATATTAATTATCATTTTGTTGAATTTTAAAAGTGTAGCACTTTCTTTAAGTGGGGAGATGTTGTCACAAAATGTCACGGGTAGAGCGTACTGGTCGTACATAGCTCTTGTAAGTTATCGGTTACACCCAAATCTATTGTTCGAGTTGAAACAATTTCACAATATTCATGATCTATTCATGTAACACGTAAAAGCGTGCACATTTTAAGTGGCCACCAGAGAGGCCGTGTCATAAGTTTAGTTTTGTGCTAATGCATGTAAACGTATAGGTATATTTTCCTTAAACGGCAAAATTGTATAAGGGGCCTCTCGTGTAGATTCAATACTGCAGATTTAGCCAAGTTTATCACGGACTGAACGGGGGAAATAATGATTTGGGCGTAATGTTTGCTATAAAATCCATTGTCTTCTAGCTCTCGCCGGGATGATCGATAGTACTTTGTTGGAACAGAGATTGGACGGCAAAATTCATAGACAACATGTGGTTAGTAGTTTTATTAAACTTTTATCGTACAATTCTATTCAGTGGGCGGCGCCATCTTGTTTGGCGGTTACGACATCCGGTTAGCATTGATGTTTCTCAAACATAACTTTAGACTAGCATATGATTTTGAAGTTACTTTATTAGATGTAATTATTGTAATTGATCGATCATTAATTGTAAAACAATATTAATTTGATAACAGTGGATAATAGGTGCATTAGTTAACGTTGGCGTATAACTCAGTGATTGTAATACACGATTGTTAACATTAGTTAACAGTGAGATGAGTGACAAGAATAAATGCGTGCATGCATAACTCAGTGAGTGTAATATATGAGTAATTTGATCATGTTTATATTACATGTATTAGGGGCATTGATTAACAGCGACGTACATAGCGTATATATGGCGTTGTAGAATATGTATACATTGCTACTCATCATTAGTACAGCTTACATATATTGATTGAATAATGATTTGTTTGGGTAATGATAATTATGCAAGATTGTTATGTTTGTCAACCGACATCTAAAACGTATGTATAATTACAGCCTAAGCCATCCAGGATATAAGCCATCCAGGGTTGGAGTAAGCCATCTAGGTTTGGATATCCAGGAGTGGAGCTAAGCTTCCACGATTAACGTTTACGAGCGGTGGAGACGGTCCCCGTACCTGCGTCAGCATGGCCAGGTTTTACTAACGACAACCCCCGGGACACAAGGTGGGCCCGTTACCAGTCCTCACTGGAGGAATATCACTCACAATCTCAGTGGAGGTTAACTATCATTGCATCGCGTCATCAACCCTTACAGAAGGCATTTGATGACAATCATCCATTGAATGCGCGCATCATCATCTTCATGAGCTCTCGCGCATCACAGTTATCGCGCTAGATCAACATTGTTATAGCTAACAACACTTTAGTGTCTTAGACATTCCGTATTTATAACAATACTAAGAACGTCTTAAACGTTCATGAGAACATTCTTTTCATAGTTCATTTGTGTATTCGTATATATTAAACATATTTTAAAAGTTGCATTAAACTTATGTAAATGCATTCACCGTCATTGATTCTTTCCTGAGTTAGCCCAACCACTAAGGTCATCCTGTGACACTGATATTTCTTGTAAAATATATAAATGAATATATATATATATATATAAATTATATAAATGTTGTATGTATCAGTCTATTATTATAATTATTCAGTCATTTATTATTAGCAGCAGCAGCAGCAGCAGCAGCAGCAGCAGTAATATTCATTTCGTCTAGCCTCGTCCATCAAATATTTACGTGTATCGAAGTCTTTCACCCGAGCACGTTATAGAACCATAGAAATCTATTCGACAGTAAGCGTAGGAGAGGGTTCCTGGGTTCCTGTATATTCTTCCTCTGTTTCTGGGGAGGCTCGACATAATCTATACAGTGTGCTGATGGCCTGTTAACAACAATTCAATTAATATGCCGAACGCCAATACATATATTTAAAATAAACGACATAAGTGTATATACATGTACCGAAATTATAAGCTTCTAAATTACAATCCACTTTTTCAAGTCGACATAAATCAAAATTAGGCACCCCACGATTTCAGTATGCTGATGTATAAACAGCATTTTTAATAAACAATTAAACAATATGCTAGAGCCCTACGTTAAACAATGCGTTTTTCAGCCCAAGTATCTTTGGACAATGTTTAAAACTATCGTGTAGACTTGGGTTTGAAAGTTCTGTCAAATATTTTAAATATCTTGGGAGATTGTAATGCCAACACGTTGCAACTGAATAATTGCATATATTTAGATGACTTTAGATTTTTTTCATTATTTATAAATAATGAAAGGTTTCGTATCCTTTGTTGCCAAACAATTTTACAATATGAAATAACGTCAATGAGTTGTTCAGAATAGTCAATAAGACTCCCCCAAAAGGTTTTCGCGAACCAAGTTTCCGTGTCAGGTTATATACAGAGACCTGTTAAAGTGTTTTGTTTGTTCCGGGTATTGTCTAGGATGGCATGACTACATCAGGCTAAGCATCGACCATTTGCACGCAATTTAAGCAGTATCGTTTATTTAACGAACCATTAAGCCTTTTCATTTCAGTGAAAGTTTCAGTCTATTTCAGATTCATTACAAATGGTGTTTTATTTCTGTTCTGAATTATGTAAATACTGTATTCCGGCAGAAGGTCTGTGAACTTGTGAACGAGTGCCATCGATTTGAAGCCTTATGGGGATAATGTACACAATAGGACAAATGAATTGATTTAGTGGTGGCATGTCAGGTTCCAAAGAACAATTATAGGACGTCATGAACGTATGACTCTATTTTTGTCACGTACTTTAACGAGTTAAACAGATTTAAGGTCATTTACTACAGTTGTTCATGAGTATTTTCGGTCGACTATGTGCACAAAAAATCAATCAAGTATAGTTTCATTATTTTGATACAGACCACGGAGAGATTTATTGGTTTAGCCGCTTTCGCTTTTTCATACTTAGCGCATAAATGTCTGTCTGAAAGGTAAAAAATAACTTAAAACATTAAATACTACTGACATGATGACTGTTAACTACATTTACACATACGGAATACTATTTAATCACTATTTATAGATATCCATAATTGAATTAAAATATCTATAATTCGAATATAAGATATCTATAAATCGATTTATAGATATCTTACAATGAATTACTGGTCCCATGGAAAGCTATTAATTCCACGGCTGAATAAACTGATAAATAGATATCTATAATTCATTTGAAATATAGATATCTAACATTGATTTTAAGATATCAATAATTCAATTTAAGATATCTATAAATCGTTATATAGATATCAATAATTCAATATAATATATCTTAAATCGCTTCGAATTATAGATATCTATTTATCAGTTTATTCAGCCTCGGAATCAATAGCTTTCCATGGGACCAGTTCGTGGACATTGAGTGCAATAAATTATAGATATCATTAATTCAACGGTATTTATTGATATCCATAATTCATTTAAAGATATCTATAAATCGATATATGGATATCTTATATTGAATTATAGATATCTATAAATCTAATATAAGATATATATAAATGCTCGTCAATTAATGATATCTTAATATGAATTATGGATATCTATAATTCGAATAGAAGATATCTATAAATTGATTTAGAGATATCTTTAAAAGAATTAAAGATATCATAATTAGAATATAAGATATCTATAATAATTAATGATATATATAGATAATATAAGATATATATATTATATTCGAATTATAGATATCTTTAATTCAATTATGGATATCTATAAATAGTGAATAAATAGTAAAACGGCGCCCCATAAAATCCATTTAAATAAAAAGCGGTACGGAAAGAAACAGTCTGTGATTCTTTGCTCCAAACCCCATACATTTTAAAACAAGTTTAGGGTTATAACTGCATTTTTCTAAAAAAAAAACAAGTATCGGTATGGTGACACTTCTTTTTTATTTCATTATTTCATTATATTGATGGCGTGGCGCAGTCGGTAGCGCGGCGGATTTGTAACCGGAGGCCCCGGGTTCAATCCTCCGTGGTGCCACTGAATTCCGTCGGTGTGTCCTTGGGCAAGACACTTTACCTTAGCCTCGTCCGTCGGATGGGGACGTAAACCGGGCGGTCCCGTGTATCGGTCTATCCTCCGAGCACGTTAAAGAACCATAGGAATCTATTCGATAATAAGAGTAGGGCAGGTTCCCGGATTCCTATGTATCCTTCCCCTCTCTCTGGGGCGGCTCTAAATAACCTATACTGTGTTGATGAGCCGTTAAACAACATTCAATTCAATTCATTATATTGAAGTACGCTATATTTGCTACAATTACAGATGTTTTGAAAAGGCAATGAAGGTAATATTCACCTTTATTGTATACTTTCATATTGTCCCATTTAGTTTGCATTGAGTTGGTTAAGATACTGTTCTTTTCTAGATGATTTAAAAGATGTGTACATATGATATGTTCCAGGACCTTGCACAATACCGATGTCAAGGACACAGACCTGTAGTTTTCCGCTAGGTGGACATCTCCTAATTATGTTCACAAACATTACACACTAAACATTATTGAATATTTACTAATTAAAAGCAAGATTGTTTGACGGAATTTAATAAATTCCAGTACAAAAAAAAGAAAAACCCTTTGTGCGTTTCACGGTTTGAACTCGCAGCCAAAACTAAAATTACACTCGCAGTAATAATAGTGAGCGTGAAGTAGTCGACATCGCTCCCGACTGAGCTAACTGGGCTATTGAGTCGTCAAAAAAATGAAATAAAAACAAAACAAACTGATATACATAATCAGTTTGATTTCGTATTCGGCAGTACTAATGAAATTGTTGAACTTTTTCAGTTTTAAAAATAAGGAAAATATTCAGAGTGAAAGCGAAAGTGAAAGTAAAAATAAAAAGAGGAAAAATATAGAATGTGATACACAGCCAATCAAAAAGTCAAAATCATCTGGTGTAGTGGACAAAAACATAAAATAAAATGTTTATACTGATTCACATGTTATTTTTTTTTTGCATTTAAATTACGCAATACATCCTGGTGAAAACCTAATGCGCTAATGGAGTCACGCAGAAAAGGTAACTAAATATTGTGGGTCCCACTTTATTTACAAATAATAATAACACTTTTTTTTTTCCAAACTCACGAATGTATTACTACATACTTCTTAGTGTATATGCTCATGTTTTCATGTATACTTGTTTGTTTTTTTCGTGGGGGGGGGGGGGGGGGGGGGGGGGAATTTTGAGTCTGAAAAGGGGGAAAAAACATACTTTTTGGAGGGGGGAATGCGTCCGTTTAGAATGAAATTAAAAATGTTCCTATGTTGATACATTGTAAATGTGTTCATTTTTGTCATAATGTGTTTACCTTCAAATCTTGTTCAAACCTGGCAACAATGAGTTGGATGGAATCCAATGACACCCCTGCTTCAAGCAGATAATACTTCATATCTGTCATTGTGTGTGTGTGTGTGTGTGTGTGTGTGTGTGTGTGTGACTCTTTTTTAAATAAATTATTTGATATTCACAAACCAACCAAGACAGGTATCAAGGGGGACCAGGAACCATGGACCTTTTATATGATAGGATATATTCAAATTGAAAATATATCCAGTGATATCCCAATGTTGTATCCCAATGTTGTATAGACCATTTGTAAACTTTTACCTACTTTTACTAAAAATGGTAAAGGACAAGGTATGATAAGGGGGTATTTTGGCCCCCAGTATATTCAAAATGCCAAAAAATAATATTTACATATAATTGTTTGTGCATGTTGAAGTAAATTGATCATATACTATCTTCAAAAGATATTTATTACTATTTTATCACATAACGTCCCTTGTTAGCAGTGTCGAACTCCCATTTAATATTCTATTGACATACATGTAATACAACCTGCAACGATTTTGATTGGTTGAGTTAAACCTGTAACACTACGCAAGTTTATTAACTGAAACTATTTTATTTATTACAAATTCACCCAGATCTGAGTCATAAACTTATTATTTGTGACAGCTTATAAAAATAGTGCACGTTATACAAAACATTTTTGTTGGTTTGTTAAAAAGTTGGCTTAAGGGTGCCCTCTGGTGAATATCAGAACAGATAGAATTTTTTATTTCCTTGTTTTTTATGAAGACTAACATATTACTAGTTAGTTTCTGGAAAAATAATGATGGGTCGGTGATATAACTTTTTCGCAAAATTAATCTTTAGTAATACACTCTCACATTGTGGTTTTAAATTCTGAATCAGCTGAAAATTGTGTATGGCAACTTATATGTGTGTAGTGTGGTTTGCAGAACAGGTATCGATTTTCCGTCTTTTTTAATGTAATAGTTCATACTTTAGGACGAAAAATTAAGAGTTGTGGTATTTTTATCACCATCTGAACAATTATAACATCCCTTGTCATTACCCCACCCAGTTTACTATAAATTGCATTTTTAAATTTGTGATAAATCAATTTTTCATGATAAAGGAACAGATAAATTTTTGAGATTTTTTGTCTACAATATATATAAGACCTGAGTTTTAGAATGAAAAAATAAAAAATGGGGGTCGGTGTGCATATAAGAAAGATATTCAATAAAAACTGAGAAAAAATGTGCTTTTTTAGATTTCGACGAGCTCTGACATATAAAGGCATAGGTCTGTAACAAATAATAGGAACAATGCTTTGTATTGCTGTCTCTGTATATCCTAACACATGTCTTTGTAATAAAGTTTAAATTAAGTGAATATCTTAAACGGTTTTTGAGAAATACCATCTTTTTTACCCCTACCCCCCATTTTGGCTTATGTTAAAAATTGTCAATTTGGGGCACAAAATGTGAGGTAAAAAAAAATTCTTAAAAATGTTCATTTTTTTTGCACTAAAATATCCCTATTGGGCATGAGTTTGTTACTGTATAATTATTTTTTCCAGTTTTATTATAATTTTTGAAATATAACAAATGTAAATTTCCGGAAGTGCAAAAATCCAAAACCTCAGCAGTGGTCACCCTTAAACAGCTATTTTGTAAAGAGGTAAAACACGAACTCTTTTATACACAACGTTACGTGTGAGACGCGACGTTACGACGTCACATATTTTATGACGTTTTCGCGCTAAAGTGTGTCTGACGTCGTGGCGGTTCTATGTCCATCTGAATTAATTTTTACTAATTTCATTGTAATGTTATGTGATAAAAAGGATCTTAAACTCGTTTCCATTCCATATAAGATTTATGAAACTCGTTATGAATTATTTCCAACTCGCCAAAAGGCTCGTTAAAATTACAATATTTCATAACTCGTTTCATAAATCTTTTATGAAATGGGAA
Source organism: Cyrtodaria siliqua (assembly GCA_037043455.1). Lineage (NCBI taxonomy): Eukaryota > Metazoa > Mollusca > Bivalvia > Adapedonta > Hiatellidae > Cyrtodaria > Cyrtodaria siliqua. The sequence continues at coordinate 65,367 of JAWPHD010010510.1, forward strand.
TTCGTTTAAGATCCTCTATATATTTATCTAGAAAAATTAACATGGTCTCAAAAAATTCAACTCACTTACAGCCTTCCAGGGCTGTACAAATATTTTTTTTAGCCACTAGTCCGAGACTAGTCACCCTGTCAAAAGTGACTAGTCCCAAAAAAAGTGTGACTAGTCCCAAAAAATGGACACAAGTCTTGAATTCTTTCGATTTCTCAATATGTTAAAACTGCGTCTTTCATACTCATTTATACAATTCATTAAATACAGTGAAGGAAACAATCCTTATTTACTCTTCAGACAATTAATGTATGTGTCAGTGGTATAGATTGTAGACTGCCATTGGGTGAAACAGTAGCAACAGTAAGAATCACATCTGCATTTTTAAATTTCAATATAGATATTGAGTTTCATATTATAGTTCAGATAATCATTTAATGTAGAGAAAAAAAATTCCTTGTGTATGGCTGCCAAGAACAGGCAAGTTTAATTTGGATACATATGTGTGAATATAACCCATAATTTATCTAATTTCTCACCCTCCAACTCCCCACTTCACAGCACTAGTTATGTCCCTTTAGATCTGACCAATTCTATATACCGGTATATGCCGTCTTATAATTACAATTATCAAGGACTGAATTATCTTGAGATTGTGACTTGTACTATCCCAATATACATTTTCTACATCATCGACCCTGCATTTTGCACAACCTTGCAGGGAAGGAACATGCACTGAAAAATATGGGCATGTAAAGTATGTTTTCATATTAAAATTTATAAATTGAAAAACAATTGGACAAATATTTAACCTAAAATGTTTACTATACAGTACTACACCACAAAAATCTATATTGAAAAGCTGCGTTAAGGCAGGGTTATTATTTTGATCTTCAATTCTTTCAAAAGCAGGCCAATACAGTTCAGTAGACGTACACATACATGTTTGTAAACACATGTAAACAATTATGTGAAATGCTGTGGACTGTAACATCTTGTAACATCTCAAAATAAATGAAGAAATAAGACACACATGTGAGATTCATAGAACCAATCTGTTTAAAAAAATATCAGGGACATAAACTGTATGTACTGTTTTCCAAAACATTGTGTCATGCGTTTTAATTCAGAATATTTCTAAGCTGTCGTCAAAAATATAACAACATAAACTGCCATTTTGTATCACCTGGATTCCGCTTTTTCAATGCGGCGTACTGGAAAGAGGGAACCATGCGATTTACTGCATACCGGGCGTCTTTGGCGACGATGTGTCAAGGACGTCAGGGGACCAGTCTACGTTACATCATGCAAGACGACGTTACGTCATACAAACAAAACAAGTGGAACCGGAACTCTTCGTTAATTTCCGTAATCGTTATTTCCTAGTGACGGAATCTCACGAAGACGTCCGTTTGGCATTTCCGCCACTGACGGAAAAGGCCGAGCAATGTTCCGTACTGGGAAATCCCAGTAGAGCCAGTGAGTAGATATAGCTTTTCTATTCCCAGTATTTCCTATATAAATCAGAGACAATTATGTAATATAAATAAAGCCCCATATGGCTTCATCTATATATGAATATAAAAAAGTCTAAAAATCATCACAAAGTCAGAAGTCAGTGACTTGGCGGAAGCCAGAGCAACACAAGAATAAACCACTACGATTATCTTTCTTTCAGGATTGAGTTAGATGTCATCATATGGTCCAAAATCTGTCCAGTCATCGCACAATCAAAGAGGAAAGCATAGTGACGAACTGTAAATGGGTCAACCGCTAAACATTCAGTGTGCTGCAAAATGAAAGGGTCTTAACTTCATTTGATAAGCTGTTTAACAAGTTAAATAAACATTACAAAAAAAATAATCATTACGGTCACGTGGTTCCAGTTGGTTCAAGTTTTAAATGTGTTTCTGCACAACTTGTCAAGACGTTTGTTTCTACAATCAAGCGCCCAAGATGATCAAGACTAGAAAGTACTTTGTAAATATATTTCGGTCATATAGACAATTAAGGCCCAGAAAAGATAAAACGGTATTTACAGTTAATTACTCATGCAATAGAATAAAATAGCCGTTATGTATTGTGTTGCTTTTTTCTATCTCATTAATGCACACGGCATCTGGTTTTCAAATAAATCAATTAAATAAACACCAAGGTTCTGGAGTCGTTAACGTTAACACGTGGCCATGCCAAGGTAAATTTAACTTCGGTCACCCGGCCCGCTTCTGATTTCTTCGTTACTCTATGCTTCACGGATCCAGATATCTGCAAGTAAGACATATGCATGATACGGTCTTGGCAGGACGAGACTAAGGCAAATTAATAATAAATTTTATTTTCATTTCTCTGTAAACGGGGGAGAGAGAGAGAGAGAGAGAGAGAGAGAGAGAGAGAATGTGGTTAAGTATGCAGATAAAATAAGTTTACATATTAATATTTACATATTTATTCTCATTTAAAATTTAAACAAAACGTAAACGTATATAATGATCCAAAACGCATCTAAGACTGATGATAGCAATACGCGAATAACCACATCTCCTGCTACACCATCAATCGTCAGCTGGAGATACTCAGAAAGAGGAATATACCACCAGCAGTCGGTTATACGACGACAAGTGTCCTGCATTACGTGTAGCACAGCACAGCCCTGACCTGATAGGGAAATCCGAGTATGTATACCTTATAGTTGGCTTTGCAAAGGAAACAGGACTAGTGAGCCAATGTGACTGGTCATTCCATAGAAACTCGGCATATCAAATTGATAACAAACGGATATGTATAGAAACTGACGGGAATGGCTGAACACAGGTAGATAAACAGTTTCATCCAAACCTACTCTAAGCAACAAAAGACGCTCCATCCTAGAAATAAGCTACATATTACACAACCATGCACTAGTAGTCACAGTATCAAGTAGCATGCTGTCACTTTGAACGATGATATCAGTTGGAAACAAGACATCGACGCTACTACAGCAAAGGACAGTAGAACACTATGGTCAGATGGACCCTTTCGGACAGAACGAAGCATGTAAAGTTGTATCACGACATTGATGTGAACCACAGTGAGTACGATTCGTCAGTCTAGGATCACTACACAGCTTGACAATCAGCTAGGATCGCACGACGGATCAGCTGACCGGGCTGCGTCACACAGATTGTACAGAAAAATGATTGGGACACCCTCCAACATCGCCGCTACCTCGAAAGATTAACAATGTTGTTTAAGCTATAGCACAGCACTGTGAAAGTAACAACTGGTCTCATGAGAGCTAGCGGCAGCAGGATACACGTTTACAGAGGCTCTAACAGATCTCAACCGAAATGTACAAAAACTCATCCACCAGGTCCATCCGGGATAGTTGAATGTTGTTTAACGGCTCATCAACACAGTATAGGTTATTTAGAGCCCGCCCCAGAGAGAGGGGAAGGATACATAGGAATATGGGAACCTGTCCTACTCTTATTATCGAATAGATTCCTATGGTTCTTAAACGTGCTCGGAGGATAGACCGATACACGGGACCGCCCGGTTTACGTCCCCATCCGACGGACGAGGCTAAGGGAAAGTGTCTTGCCCAAGAACACACCGACGGAACTCAGTGGCACCACGGAGGATTGAACCCGGGGCCTCCGGTTACAAATCCGCCGCGCTATCTACTGCTCCACGCCGGCCCTCCCATCCGGGATAGAAACCATCTTCCAACAAGTGTGTCTGCTTGCCACAAGCCATAGGAGTTAGGGCCCACGTCATCCACCTTCCAAGTACTCAATCCATGGAAATACTTTTATCTGAACAAAACAAGTACTGAAGTTTTTACACAGAGTACAAATTGCATTGTGGATTCTACCCTTAACTTGGAGGAAGAAGAAGAAGGCACTAAGGCCAAAACGGGTATAACGTACCATATTTAAGAAACTAAATTATAACCAGCTTAATACATTACAAGAAAATAAAGCGTTAGTCCAGGGTTGATCCCTTAATCACGTTCATGTCCTGAGTGACGTCATTCAGTAATCGCATGGGAAAATATGGAACTGCAATTGGTATTGTTCTGATGACTGAGATTAAAGCATAGTTTATTTGTTAAATGTGCCATTCAGTGAATGGGCCACAATTCTTCTTCTTTTTCTTCCAAGTTAAGCGTCAGAACTCAACAATAAAATGTCGTGTACACTGTGTAAAAACCTGCGATGACATTGTTATGTACAGATGTAACTATTATTTTACATGGAATGAGGACTTCTAAAATGGATGACGAGGGCTCGAACCCGGATGCATGAGAGCACATTTTGCAAGCATGATATTTAAAGAACATTGTGAAATCACGTGAAATTAATAACACTTTTGTAACATAAAAACACGTTCATTCTCTTGTTTAAAGAACATTGCTAATAACAAGACGTATACAAGTCAAACAGGAAGTGTAGTTTTCACTAACAGTCAACCAAAATACGCATTCAAAACAAACAAACATCACAAGAATAAATAGAAGCGAAGAATGCGACACAACAAATATAAAAAGGTTGACAAAAAGGCTACCGCCTTGGAAGGGTCAGTGGCAAAATTTCGCCGCTGGGGTTTTAACCAAGTTCAAGGATTCTGACCTTATAGTCATCTCAATTAAACGGAACAGGGTAAAAAAGAAATTCCCGCAAAGGATATATCCTCTGAAAAACTAAGCAGTATTAATAGACGATATAAGTAAAACACACAGATGAGCAGGTATATATGCATCCAAAAAAGCTTAGAAAGCCACAAACAAAGTACTGAATGCTTTGGCAGAAGCCAATGCAACAAGAAAAAACGTTTATGGCACGACAAGACAAGATAAACGAGAAATATAAAACGGTACCATCGTTTTTCAGGAGTCCACAATTTGTCCTGTCATCGCACAATCAAAGAGGAAAACATAGGCGATCCTAAATGGGTAAACAACTAAACATGCATTGCATTGCAAAATGATAGAGTCACCATCATCTATTTCGATAAAGCTTTTACACGTGTAATACATATTGTATGAGAGTGATCATAACCAAAGAGCTTACAAATATTACTGGGAATGTAGTAATCACAGAACACAGTCAACCAAAAAAAGCAATTACAAGGATAGAAAGAAGCAAGGTATGTGATATCACAAACATAAAATGGTTGACAATAGCGATATCGGTGAGTGGTAAAAAGGTTCCATATCTCACGTTGAGCTTTTTGTGACCCCAATTAAACGGGACAGTGTATATAAAGAAATATCTGCCAAACTAGTGAGCATTTATAATTAATATAAGTATAACACAAAGATGTTTATATGAATATTAGAAGACAAAATCCTAAAGCCACAAAACAGATATTCAATGACTTGGTAGAAGCCAGATCAGCAAGAGAATAAACCGTCAAGTGCACGGCAGGACAATATGAAAGAGGAAAGCATAGTGGCGAACTGTAAATGTGTCAACCAATAAAGATGGTGTGCGTTCCAAAATGAAAGGATCATTATCGATATTGATAACATTTCGAAAAAGTTTAATAAAGACAATATAAAGTTGTCATGACCAAGGATCTTACACAGTTTGTTAATCATGTCACCATAGAAGTCAGGTTGTCATAGTCCTTGTAGGGGCGTCCGTGGCCGAGTGGTTAACGTCTCTGACTTGAAATCACTTGCCCCTCACCGGTGTAGGTTCGATCCCTTAGGGGCCTAGGAATCTTTATGTGAGGAAGCTATCCAGCTGGCTTGCGGAACGTCGGTGGTTCTACCCAAGTGCCCGCCCGTGCACGAAAATTGCCCGGAGGGGCACCTGGGGTCTTCCTCCACCAATGGAAGCTGGAAAGTCGCCATATGACCTTGGCTGTTGGTGCGACTATAAAATCTAATTCAATCAATAGTCCTTGTAGCTTTATATCCTAAAATTAGATTAGGGTTACGATAATATAATGTTGCAAAGGTTTTTCGAAATTTCTGTGACGGTAGCTCTGACAGAGAAGCAGTTTAGTTATACACAGATTACGAATGTTAACACCCTCACTCGACTGCAAGCGCTAGAAAAAACATATACCCGTAAGAACTTGTTCGAGAAACATATCCGTCCAAGTGGGAAACTGAAATCATCTCTCGTGTCTTAGATTTTGTTTATTCTTTCTCCATTTTCAAATGAGAGATGTAAATCGAGAAAAGAAGTATCAGAAATACTAGCTTTTTATTGAAGTTCTTTAGGATTGATAGTACAGGAATTAACCGCTACTTCTTTCGACAGTTTGACAGTTTGCGCTACTTAAGTTGAAGTGCTGAGCCATCAACTAGAGTTACGTTAAGAAACATACTTATTTTCAATCAAATAAGAATTATTGCTTAGCAAACAAACAAACTCCTGGCAAAATAAAGCTGTCACTTGTAAGTTATTTATGGTGAAGTCAAATATTATATACATGTATATTCAAACATTAAGGAAAGGAGTGCATGTTTTATACTTAGGCCAAAAAAAAAAATACCTGTGTTTCCGCTAGCCCGACCGACTCTAGTTTTAAGGGGCCGACACAAAAACTTTTTATGAAGAAAAACAAAAAATTAAAAAATAAAAATAAAAAAATATATATATTTTTTTTTTATTTGTTCTGAACAATGATTTATCACAATATATCGAGGTAAACTGACATCACAGAGAAACTGTATCATCAACTTGTATGGGGTTTATGAGATAAATACATGTAGAATCTCACAATATCTTGCTCCAAAAATAAATAAATAAATAAATGCCTATAACTAGGGCAAATCATTCGTTCTAAGTTCTGTGACATACACGATTGTCGTGACGTGGCGCATTCTTCTAGTGTTGGTATAGTCTACCGCCTTTATCGATGATGGCAACCATTTCATTATCTATCTGCTAGCAGTTGGTCGAAAACATAAATACATGTAGTCAAATTCTTGAAATTTTGGAATATTTGGTCTCAGCCAATCATAGTAACGCTTTATTAAATCTCTTTATTTACACGTTCTATTTGGGTAAAAAGGTCACAGTTTCGGTCGAGGTAATCTGTTACCCTATTTTTTTAGAGCATGCAATAGGAAACACACCTTTTTTTTTTGGCCTTACAAATATATACCAAGACAACACATCGAAAAGGAAAGTATGAGTGTTTACGCTCCGATAAAATCACCAAAAAGGTCCTATAAACACACTCAGACGGTTATGTTGAACCGAAAATTGTTGTTTCGCGTCATTTCGTAAGCTTACAGAGAAATAATCACTCAAAAATCGTTTTTATAAATAATCAATGCATGTCCCGAGAAGTAACAATTTCGTAACCATAACACGTACTACATCTAAATATATACACCACCATGTTGATTTATAAATGGTTCCTTTAATTGAGATTTCATGGTCGGGTAAGTCATCGCCATCCTGTAATCAATCTTAGGGAGGTGTTCAATAACGTAATGCTGCGTGAGGAAAATTATTGATCTGCATTAAGCATGTGTATGCCTAGTTGAACATCTTTATATATACTCATGGAATGTACATTCCAAAACGCCCATTCTGTCATCTTAAATGCGGTAATATTAAAATCTAGACTTGATCTTAACATTAGTATGTTTACAGTTAGTTATAATGGAGCGGTCAGTCTATCAATATGATTCGGCTCGTAAAAAGATGTATTGAAAAAAAGTTGACTACACGTAAGGTCTGCAAAGAAGACTTCTTAGCTTAAGATGTGTTAAGCAAACGCCCAAACACCTGTCATCTTCAGATATTTGTATGCACTACAGGTAATGTGTGTAGAATACGGCTATAAGACAAATAGTTAAGAAAAGTAAGCTTAAACAATAATAAAGGGTCGCACAGGGTATAGGGCGCTGTATGCACTCTTCAAATCCCTCAAATGTCACAGTTTATGGTCTCTTGCACTACAGTTTCCGATAACTAGGGCAAATCATTCGTTCTAAGTTCTGTGACATACACGATTGTCGTGACGTGGCGCATTCTTCTAGTGTTGGTATAGTCTACCGCCTTTATCGATGATGGCAACCATTTCATTATCTATCTGCTAGCAGTTGGTCGAAAACATAAATACATGTAGTCAAATTCTTGAAATTTTGGAATATTTGGTCTCAGCCAATCATAGTAACGCTTTATTAAATCTCTTTATTTACACGTTCTATTTGGGTAAAAAGGTCACAGTTTCGGTCGAGGTAATCTGTTACTCTTCAAGTGCCTATTATTATAAAGAATGGGCGTCTCCGTGGCCGAGTGTAAAGACGCCGAGTTCGAAACCTCGCCTCTCACCGCAGCGGGTTCGAATCCCACTATAAGCTAGACTTGTAAGTCAGAAAGTGTCGATTCTTACGGACGGCGTGAGGTATACAGTACTGGTTCTACCCATGAATAAATGGATGGTCTGTTTCTAACACTATAAATCGACCATCATATAGCAATAAAAGAGCTGAGAAATGACGTTAACACCAAAAAAATACAGTGTTAAAGCATCGTTTTCGTTTAACAAAATGTAATGGTGTTCCGCATAACATATATACTCGCCATCATAAGAAAGTATCCACTTCTAAATATTGATATACAAATATTATGAGAACCAATAATCACAATTTTTCGTATTATTATATTAGATACAACATTTACAAACATGTTTTAATATAAAATATGAACATTCAATAAAGAATAAAATGTATTAATCGATTCTAAAGCGCAACAGGCGGAAAACAAAAGTCACAGACCTAATAACGCTACGTGGACGAGATACTCCAACCAGTTGTTTTGCCGTTCATTGCTAACCACCCTAACGTTACACTGTACCAACAGGATAACGCCAGGTCACACTCAGCAAGATTGACCACCGACTTCTTGGTGGCCAACAACGTCAATGTGCTACCCTGGCCTGCTTTTTCACCGGACCTTAGTCCGATAGAGCACTTATGGGACCAGCTCGGACGCAAGGTATACAACAGTGGGCAGCCCATCCAGAACCGCCAACAGCTGATCCAGTGGCTTACTGCCGAGTGGAACGCCATCCCACAGTACCGGATACAACGCCTGCTCCGTAGTATGAACCGTAGATGTAATGCAACTCTTGATGTAAGAGGTGGACATACACGTTATTAGGTCTGTGACTTTTGTTTTTCGCCTGTTGCGCTTTAGAAACGATTTAAACATTTTATTCTTTATTGAATGTTCATATTTCATATTAAAACATGTTTGTAAATGTTGTATCTAATATAATAATACGAAAAATTGTGATTATTGGTTCTCATGGTATTATACAACGTATTACAATTTAAACTGAAATAACAATATTGAACCACGTGTAAATGTCACGCTATTGTTATTTGACACTTGGCGCAATATTGAGCGGGTTCAACAATACGTCGTCATTGTTAATTATGAAAAAGTGGAAGGCAGTATTTACGCGTATTTTTCTAATTACATGAATAATGTAAAAAAAAAAAAAAAAAAAAAAAAAAAAAAATCAATGGTTTCAATGTTATTAGGTAGGACATTTACAAAATAAATAAGTTATTATAATATATAGTGGTCAACGTTTGCATTGGTATCTTTTTAAACTAATATATAGGTAATCTTTGTATGGCCTATAAGTTAAACTTAAATTATTTTTTCAGTATGATTTTTTGATTATTTGTTTAAAAAGTTAAAAACACTCGGTTTAAGATGAGGATTAAGATAACAATTGTATTAAAAATACAATTTCAAACACTCGTAGATCTTGTAACGCGATATATTTAATCTCAATTGACAAAATTCGATACAATATAAAGCTAGTGTAACGTAATTATAATAATCGAGTACTTAATCGTTTTAACTACGTACATTATCATTGGTTTTCAATGATTTCACATATACCTATATACATAAATGAATTCATTTCAATTGTATCACTTTGTTCTTATGTAACTTTCATCCGTTATAGAGAATAACAAGTCATAGACAAAATCATTAAAGTTCATTAATTGAATCATTTCAATAAAACGTTTCGGAAACAATTATTTGAATTTTAAAGAATTTAAAATCAATATAGATTATTTAATGGTTTGGATGAATTTCACGAATAATTATTTCACGACGCGGAAGGCGTGTTTTGTCTTCACAAGTCAGCGTATGCGAACTAGCGATAACACAAACAACGGCTTCCATCGAGTGAAATAAATCATTTGTTAAACGGCCCTCCCGTTAAATAATCAACATCTATTCATATTTTTTAATTCATTCAGACCGTAGTTCCGACTAAATTCGTATTTTTTTTTATACATTTAAATATACCTTAGTCAATTGCTTTCAAACGTTAAACATTCTTCAACGTATAGATTACAAATATGTTTGACTATGAATGTGTTAATCGATAAAAAAAAGTGTAATACAACCACTTTCTTAATTATTTTAAGAACAACAATAGCTTTATTGCTTTAAAGATATTTTGATGAAAGCAAATCCTATATCAAATTTCAAAGTGGGTATATTGTCCGTACTTGTGAAAAAAAATCCTTCTTTAAAAAATATTTTGTTTTACCTTAATATTTTGCAATTATCGCAATTAAGAAATACTTCATTAATTACTAAAACGGTACTACCAGACAAAGAACCCACTGAAAACGCGTCATAAAAAACAAATTATAGGACATACACAGAACAAAATTGCTAAGTATCAACTTTTGTATCTTAACTAATTTTCTTATTTTAAATATATTTTATAATAGATATAGGATAAGTATTTTGTTTTGACCCATAGTTTGTAAAACATTTAGTTTTTGTTTAAATTATTACATCTTTTGAGAGTTACCCTCCCTTTATATGAAAACATGAAATGTACTGATAAAACACATAACATGAGTCAAAGATCGCTTAAAGATATAACATTCTTAAAATTGGTATGAAACAATAGAAAAAAACATAAAAATTTGACCCATTTATCGCAGATTTTCCGTCTATAAAAAAATGAAATATGGATAATCTTAAATAACCTCCCTTTACATTGAATATTGTTTGAAATTCAAGTAACTGTAATTCAGCGTTAACATTAAATATTTCGAAAATTTCTTTTGCAAACGCATTTGTAGTGGTAATGCTAGTAAAACATGATGTCAAAATAATGTTAACGGGCATATTTTAGAATTAGGAACATCGAAAGCTTCACTAATTCGAAGTACTTAATAAAATCCTATATACCGAGTTGTATAAGTGTTATAACTTATTTCTAAGAAAACACATTGACTTAAAAGTTTTAAAATATGTTCATGCAATCAGAGCAGACAATTTACACTCGTTATTTTGCAGTTTAACCGTATCTCTAATCAAACTCAAAATACACAAAACAATGAGAATATTATTGACATATTCTTAGGTTGATACTTAGGAATTTGGTTTAGTATATATGTTTGTTTTGTGTTTAACATCATTTTCCCGCACATTTTAGGCTATGTATGACTGTTGATTTATAATGGTGGGGGCATACCACCTACTTATTTCTGGAGGAGAAGCAGTATTGTATACCTCCCGCCATCCATATGAATCGACACTTTCTCACTTTCACGTCGAGCTCCCAGTGGGATTCGAATCCGGAGAAGTGCGGATAGAAAGTGTCAAACACGGATCTATGTTTCTGTCAAAGTCCTCGAACTATGCCAATCATGATTCCATGATACCAATTATTAACCTATGGAAATTAATTATAAACTCAAATAATTCGTTGGCCCTTGTGGTTCCCGGTCAAGAGTACATGACAATAGCCGATATGCGTGATCATTTTGGTACATACTGTGTTTAAACAAAGCTTTTTTTGTAAACTGAGAGTGGGCTTGGAATGTTCTACTTGCGTCATATACATTAGCTTTTTGTTTGGGTTCGCCATAAATAAAGCCAATTCAATTACTAAACATTATACAAAAACATTAGCATGGCTTTTTCGTAAGAATCAATTATATTAAAATGTTAATGTAATTGTTTGTCATTCGTTGCCAAAACACGAAACACCTTTTTAATGCTTAAAGTATATACTAGTATATTGAATTCAATTGATCAAAAGTAAAATTCAGTGTTCTGCAGTGTTTACCCACGTCCAGATGTAGACAGTACGTACTAAGGCCATAACGCCAGCTGGGACATATTGAACGTTAATCGTTAAATTAACGATTTTATTACGGACCCCTATATTAGGAAGTTCGTCATTACTTGTATATACTTTTCATTCACATATAATATGCGGTTTTCAAAGTAAATGCAATCGTATGAGGTGGACTATAAAAAAAAATCTATTAGCATATAATAAGCGGTTTTCAAAGAAAAGGCGTGGATGGTATTTTTTCTTTTCATTAATATAATAAGCAGTTTGCAAGGCGATTTGTAGAGGGAGTGAAATATTATATATAACTAGTGTCATACGTGGTAAATGAAATGAACAACGAAATGCGCATACTTTCATTGCGTTTTAATTATATACATTCAGCTGAGTTCAACATTAATCCCCTATTGCTGTGCAAATGTCGGTCTGTCGGTCTGTCAGTCTGTCCGTCCCGAAATATTGTTGTTATATGGTACGTCGCGGTACCAGGCTGCATAATACACTTTAATGATTTCTAGCATTTTGAAAACTCTTGGGTATCTTCAACCATAGAGATTCTGTTGTTCTCATACATATACCTGCAAACCAAGTTTGAGTTGTAAATGTCGATTATAGATTTAGTTCACGATCGGAATTCACGATCGGAATGTCGAAAACCCAGTGCCGCTTCATAAATGTTTCTACTTGAAGTTCAATAAAACAACTATAAATCCCAGTTATCGTTTGCAGTTGGACCTTCAGTGTTTGCCACTTTGGACCGTACTTTACTGTAACTGTTGTGGCTTCCGGTAGTATTCTTTACTGTAACTGTTGTGGCTTCCGGTAGTATTCTTTACAGTAACTGTTGTGGCTTCCGGTAGTATTCTTTACTGTAACTGTTGTGGCTTCCGGTAGTATTCTTTACAGTAACTGTTGTGGCTTCCGGTAGTATTCTTTACAGTAACTGTTGTGGCTTCCGGTAGTATTCTTTACAGTAACTGTTGTGGCTTCCGGTAGTATTCTTTACAGTAACTGTTGTGGCTTCCGGTAGTATTCTTTACAGTAACTGTTGTGGCTTCCGGTAGTATTCTTTACTGTAACTGTTGTGGCTTCCGGTAGTATTCTTTACAGTAACTGTTGTGGCTTCCGGTAGTAATCTTTACTGTAACTGTTGTGGCTTCCGGTAGTATTCTTTACTGTAACTGTTGTGGCTTCCGGTAGTATTCTTTACTGTAACTGTTGTGGCTTCCGGTAGTATTCTTTACAGTAACTGTTGTGGCTTCCGGTAGTATTCTTTACTGTAACTGTGGTGGCTTCCGGTAGTATTCTTTACAGTAACTGTTGTGGCTTCCGGTAGTATTCTTTACTGTAACTGTTGTGGCTTCCGGTAGTATTCTTTACTGTAACTGTTGTGGCTTCCGGTAGTATTCTTTACAGTAACTGTTGTGGCTTCCGGTAGTATTCTTTACTGTAACTGTTGTGGCTTCCGGTAGTATTCTTTACTGTAACTGTTGTGGCTTCCGGTAGTATTCTTTACAGTAACTGTTGTGGCTTCCGGTAGTATTCTTTACAGTAACTGTTGTGGCTTCCGGTAGTATTCTTTACAGTAACTGTTGTGGCTTCCGGTAGTATTCTTTACTGTAACTGTTGTGGCTTCCGGTAGTATTCTTTACTGTAACTGTTGTGGCTTCCGGTAGTATTCTTTACTGTAACTGTTGTGGCTTCCGGTAGTATTCTTTACTGTAACTGTTGTGGCTTCCGGTAGTATTCTTTACTGTAACTGTTGTGGCTTCCGGTAGTATTCTTTACTGTAACTGTTGTGGCTTCCGGTAGTATTCTTTACTGTAACTGTTGTGGCTTCCGGTAGTATTCTTTACTGTAACTGTTGTGGCTTCCGGTAGTATTCTTTACAGTAACTGTTGTGGCTTCCGGTAGTATTCTTTACTGTAACTGTTGTGGCTTCCGGTAGTATTCTTTACTGTAACTGTTGTGGCTTCCGGTAGTATTCTTTACTGTAACTGTTGTGGCTTCCGGTAGTATTCTTTACTGTAACTGTTGTGGCTTCCGGTAGTATTCTTTACTGTAACTGTTGTGGCTTCCGGTAGTACTCTTTACAGTAACTGTTGTGGCTTCCGGTAGTATTCTTTACTGTAACTGTTGTGGCTTCCGGTAGTATTTATCATTTCTTTTTCTTGTGGCATAGACGCATAACTATTTCAACAATAATCGTATATCATTTCATGAGTCTAGCCAGTATTATGATTTAAGGCAGAATGAATGTTTTTAGTAAAAGAAAAATTATGAAAGACAGAAATTGTCGAACCAATAAACCAAACTATGTTTGTAGATCTGAGTGTGTCAAGCGAACCAGTCGTCAAGGTCGGGCTTTAGTCGATTTTAATCTTGAAATTGTTTCATAAAGAGTTATTTATTGTTGGTATGACAATAAATCATGAACGTTGAGTTCTACGCCACGAAATGAGTAAATAATAACAACGCAATAAAAGTGAGATGGGAGATATAATCGAATTGCAAGATACGGGTTTACTGGATGGCATCCTATGCATGTTTATAAAACTAACGTTATCCCCACGAAAAATGCATCTGCCTTGAGCCATCTAGTTACAAATGCGTTTTGTTGTTTAAGTTCGTCCATTATGTTCAGTTCAAAATTTGTCGCCAAAATCTTCAATTGTTCACAATGAACACATTCTGAAGCATACAAACACTTTTGTAAAACGTCACGATGTGTGTTTGTATGTTGTTTTACGCGTGTTTTGTTTTATAATACCGTTATGCCCTGCACATAATCTTCGCAAGTGGGTGTTGCAGTATTCATAGATAGACAGATAATAAGAAACACAATACTTTCATGTTCACTTATGTTGGTATATTGGGGCTAGTTTATTGTTAATATTAATTACAAGTAGCGACAAGCATATGTTTTAGAATGTTTAAATCCTTATGTAATTAGAAATACCCCAAATACATATAGTAGTTGTTGCATAAAATAAAGCGTTTTGTTTTTTTCAAAATCGGGTTTTATATAAAATATGCGTTTTGTGTAGAAAGCGTTAAACACATGCTAACCTGGTTAATATATCAATAAAGATAGGTTACACTAAAGTATATTGTAATTTGCCGCGTTGAAAATTTTATAATGCTCAATAAATCTTTTTAATCGCGATCCACTTCATCAAAAGTGTTTATGGAGATCTCAAAGTGTAATTCAGTTGAAGATTAAAGATTAAATGATCAACTCTACTTATTATGGCGCTAGCGGCATCGCTGTTTCATTAAATATCATTACGTTTCAACAGGAACAGAACCGAAGAGAACATATATTTTTTATTTAATTTGTACATATTATTTAATACTACTAATTTGTACATACGTACATCGTCATAATACTTAGCCTTTTCGGTAATACTACCGAGCATAGTCAGAATGTGTGTATTCTTAGCGGTACAAGTAAAATATAATTGGGTTTTAAGGCGCACCAACACATGAACGGTTATATGGCGACTAACAGGCATGAACATGCCAGGCTCATCCTCCATGTACATCGAGATAAAATATGGAAAATGAGCCTAGAACCTTCTCACCCTGAACTGCAGAGTTGCTGCAAATTCTATCGTAGAAACTCCATTTACGCTGGAGCCACGTTTATTGTTTTTCTGCCACTGCTCTTTTAATGTGAGCGAGATGACACCTGAAACAATGCAGGGATCATGATGAAGACCTTTAATGAACATGAACAAAAAATAATAAAATGAACATGAATTTGGGGGGATTCTCTGCTACCCTCCAGAGGGATCTGCAGTGGCCCTATTATTTGCCTGGTGACCAAACGGGGCCCCCGGGAACCACACGGGACTTTCTTTGTGAGCTTGTGAGCATAGGCGTAAGAACGGTTCAATCATTGGAGTGAGTGTGTGTGTAGTGGTGGTGGTGGGTGGGGGTGGGGTAGGGGGTGGGGGAGGGGGGATAAGAAATCTTCAATCTTTAATCTTCAACTGAATTATTAGGGGACCTAAGAATACTTTGGCCCCACCGCCTCTGAACATTGGGGAACACTGCCTCCACCCACCCCACGGCTCCTACGCCTTGACGACAGAATGACAAGACGACAGAACGAAAAGAACGAAAAGACGACAAATGCATCGCGAAAAGACGACAGAAGGCCACACGAAATAACGAAAAGACGAAAATATCAAATGGCGTCTTTTTACGGCTGAACTGTCGTCTTTTTGTCTTTTCGCTTGGCGTTCTGTCGTCTTTTTGCCCATGAAATGTCGTCTTTTCGTTCTGTCGTTCTGTCGTCTTTTTGCGGCGAAATAACAAAAAGACGACATGGAAGAAATAAGCCACCATAGAAAATGAAAGTCGATAAAACATATAATTTTGAACAAAATACACAATTTTCTTGTCGTTTAAAAAATAAAGCTTTTCAGAAAATAAATTGTGTTTTACTATCTTACTATGAATACTGTCGAAATTCGGTATCACAGCCCTACTTCAGGTTTGTTGTAAATGAAAAATAAATATTTTTACGATTTATAGTTTATTGACTTGGTAAACAGCGACAGAGATAACATGTCGTTTATGAGCAGTCACATTTTTCTTCAATTATAACCCTAAGAACATGATATCAAACATATTAAATAACACGATTGAAATTCTCATCCTTTTATCCAGTATGTAAGGATATTGATTTGCAAGCTAGGTTAATGATATCGTTGGTATTTTCTTCTAGTTCGTTATTTCGTTAAACTGTTAAAAGCGCATATATAAAAAGAAACAAGTTGAAACTCTTTCATCGGGTTTTACTGTAAAAGGAGTGGGATAAAATACTATTCAGTGAACTTTATATAAAGATTGCGATGTGTCTCTTAACCTTATTCACTCAATTTCAAATGTTATTCATTTTCCAATACTATTAGCAATTTCGATTGAATAATAAACCATTATGCGCGCAATTGAAAAGGACACCAAATTAACATATAAAATAGCGTTTAACATTTTATGTGCTGTTATTTACAGGCTGTATCAAACAAGATTTATTTTTAAACTATATTACAAGAAAAATTAATTAGTTTAGGAGTGGCGGGATGTTTATTGACAAAATGGGCGACAGAGAAGCTGAAACTGGTTTATATGTAATGTCATGGATAAAAGGGGCGACCAATGAGCTTTAACCTTTCTTTGAGTGTATTCCATATGAACAGTTTATGTGACAAAATGTGTGACCTAGGTGCTAAAACCTTGGTTTATATGTATATTCATAATTTTGATAGAGCATCATCAAAAAAACTGACCAATCAGTGACCAGAAATAAGACATAACCAATACATTCTGGTGGGTGATAAACTCGGTCTTTATCCTTGATGTTCAACCAAGTTTACTATTAAAATTAAGGTATCTACAGTGTGGTTCTTTTAAAACCCTGCCTTTTTCATGCACATGCATGCAAAGTGATTCAATATATGTATCTTTTAAAATTAAAATCTTGAAGATTATGGTAGTTTTACTCTGCCAATTATTTTTATTTTACTATAGAACCTAAAGATAAAAACCGAGCAACACAAATTGTATCACCTACTGAAAATAAAACAAAATCTCAACATCTCTGCAATGCAAAATTATGCAAAATTATGAATTAAATTAAAAGTCACACGGGTAGAAAACAAAAAGTCACACATCTTAATACCGGGCATGTCCAACCATTTTACCGTCATGTTATTTCAGCAAGATGACGTCACTTGTAACTCTAGCTAAGTGTGGACTGGTGTGATATCTGTGTGTCTGGAATAACCTGACGTCGTGATATTTCCTAGGAATGGTAAACGGTTGGACATACCCGGTATTAAGACGTGTGCCTTATTTTCCTTCCCGTGTGCTTTAATTGAACCCTATATACCACGTTTAGGAGACAATCATTGTTTGCAATTGTTAAATAATATTCTTTTAATTTCAAAATATGCACTTACTATAATACTATTATTAAGTAAGTAACGTAAAGGGCCAGTCAATTTTGACTTATGAGACACATTTGTCTTGAACGGCATTACTTCCCGATTCCTATTCTTAAATGCCAGGCACCAGGCAGGTAGGCAATCGGTAACCGTTATTTAACTAGCTGGCGGCTCACCAACCGGTCTCTCTTCAGTAACAAGCCCGCCTCTGACGGGACTCGAACCTTCGACCTCCGGATTGCGAGGCGGATGCCTTAACCACTAGACCACCGTAACCGAGTTATTATAAGTTACTCTGAAGAATAAATACGAACCTGTATTTTACCGGTGAAAAAATACAATTCGGAGTTCAGATGCGTAATAATTAAATCACAGTGCGTTAGGACTAGTGATTTAATTACTCGCATCCGATAAAATACAGGTACGTATTTATTTTTTCGTTGTGGGGTGGGGGCTGCAATATTGTCAAGGTAATCAGGCTGCTATGTTTGCAGGCTGTTCCATTGGGCGCCCCCGAAAAGTTCTGCGCGGTACAGTATGTTTAAATACACTAGTAGTCACGTGACAAACAATTAAGTCATTGCTTACGTTATATAGGTTGTATGTCAGCTTGTTCAAGATGCTTATTAATGACATTATGTTATGTGTATTGATGCATATGGGGGAGGGGCGCACAGTTTGGGAGCATGGCAAGTTTGTTGTAATCAAAATTTACTTTCGTTCTGCGATGTTAACGGTTTAAAAAATGACGTCATGTAACGTGGCGCTTCCAACGGATGAAAAATACGCGGGGAATTAATGAAACAGCCGTATTTTTACCGCAAAATAACATACAGTTGCCTCTCTTCTTTGTGCATATGAAAGACTGTGCAGGTCGTTTTAGAATTTAGTTATTTAAAAGTTGACACCAATTATATCTGATGGTACGTTATCATTTACCGTCAGTATATTTCCTAAGAATGGTCATGACAAAAGAGGCAACCGATGAGCTTAAACATTGGTTTGCTAGTATGTGTATTCGCACTGTCCTCGGTCCAGAACGGTATGTTCAGTTTATCGTGTAGAACCAAGACTGGTCTGCATCAAAACAATGAAGTGGTAATATAATGAAACATATGTGATAACATGGTGTCAAGATATATCCACTACACACGGCAATACCGAGGCAAAGTTGTGTCAAGATATTATCCCTACACAATGACAAAACCGAGGCAAAGCAGTGCCAAAATATTTCCGCGACACATGGATATACCGAGGGAAAGTAGTGCCACGATAGTACCCCTACATACGGCAATAACTAGACAAAGTTGTGCCAAGATATTATCTATCCCTACACATGGCAATACCGAGGCAAAGTAGTATCAAGATATTACCGCTACACATGGCAATGACGACGCAAAAGAGTGTCAAAATATTACCGCTACATGTATATGTCAATGACGAGGCAAAAGAGTGCCAAAAAGAAATTACCGCTACAGATGGTAATAACGAGGCAAAGTAGTGCCAAGCTATTACCGCTACACATGGCAATCACGGCGCAAAGTAGTGCCAAAATATTACCGCTGCATATGGCAATGACGAGGCAAACTAGTATCACTACATTACGGCTACACATGGAAATAATGAGGCAAATGAGTGCCAAGGTATTACCGCTACAGATGGTAATAACGAGGCAAAGTAGTGCCAGAATATTACAGCTACAAATGGCAATGACTACGCAAAGTAGTGCCAAAATATTACCGCTACACATGGCAATGACGAGGCAAAGTAGTGTCAATATATTACGGCTACACATGGGAATAACAAGGCAAAGGAGTGCCAAGGTATCACGGCTACAGATGGTAATAACGAGGCAAAAGAGTGCCAAGATATTACCGCTATACATGGCAATACCGAATCAAAGTAGTGTCAAGATATTACAGTTACACATGACAATGACGACGCAAAGTAGTGCCAAAATATTACCGCTACACATGGCAATGACGAGGCAAAGTAGTGCCAATATATTACGGCTACACATGGGAAAACGAGGCAAAGGAGTGCCAATGTATTACCGCTACACATGGCAATGACAAGGCAAAGTAGTGCCAATATATAACGGCTCCACATGGGATAACGAGGCAAAGGAGTGCCAAGATAAAACTACCGCTACACATGGGATAACGAGGCAAAGGAGTGCCAAAGTATTACCGCTACAGATGGGATAACGGGGCAAAGTAGTGCCAAGATATTACCGCTACACATGGGATAACGGGGCAAAGTAGTGCCAAGATATTACCGCTACACATGACATGGCAAATACCATGAACACCATAACCAGAAACAGACGGCTTAGCAATTGTACTGCTACTGTTTGGTCGTGGGCAAAAGGACAACGGCAACCCTGAAATAGTTATACCGCCAACAACAGCCAGATTTTACAATATATGTGCACCGTTTCTAAACCTACTGACGACGATGTACTCGTATATATATATATTTGTCATACTGCAAAGAAAATTCTCATGATTTCATTGGTCAATGCGCCGTAGACATGAGCCCATGCCCATGTCTACGTCTCGAGACGTGAACATAGGACGAATCCATTACTCAAATACACAAAAACAAAATGGCGACGATAACGTTGCCGATTCGTTTTGGAAACCGCCGATTGTTTCCTTCCTATCGCTTTTCTGCGCTTTCCACTGTGTGTAAAAGTCTGAAATAATCGTAAGTGTATTTTTTTGTCAATTTTACTGATATTAAAACATTAACAAAGTGACAAAATACGTTTATTTTATTGAAAAAATCAGCCAAATTTAACGACGTTAGAGCGATGACGTCACGAAAGTAAACAACGTCTTGCTAGAGGCACGTTATATACGGAGAAATTGGCGCAATAAAAATGAAATCGTGTTTTTGGCTGGGTTTTTTCTTAAATAAATGGTTACAACTTTGAAGTATGACAAATTCGTTATTAGGATTCTTGACAGGGAACATGGGCTGACATTCCCTGCCTGGAAATATATATTCCCCCTCGCCTAACGGCTCGGGTGAATATAATTTCCAGGCAGGGAATGTCAGCCCATGTCCCCTGTCAAGAATCCTAATAACTAATAATAACTTACATATTTTGAGAATCCAAACCCTATATATAAAATAAAAAGCTTTTACCAGCCGGGCCAGACCCCAAAACTGGAGCATTGAATTAAGAGTTACCAATTCATAATTAATTTTACACATATTCTTACTCGGGTATTTTAAGAACCCGTGAAAACCCTATATTTTTTTTTAATCGGCACATATACATTATTATGTGACCTGAACACCTGGATAGAGTTTTGATAAACAGTTTTGTAGTGTAATTGTGCCGTTATTTGGCCGGTTAGTTTCTTTAAATTGATACGCACATTCTCTCTTTTCATCTGACACTGCAATACGATATACCAGTAGTTCAAATCAGGAGCCATGGTCTACTTACTCTCTGTCAATGACAACTATCAGAATACGACATGGGCTGGTTACGGAATATTTTGATGGGTACGTTAAGCATAAAAGCAGACTGCTATCTATTCAATTTAGACATAGTGTCCTTTTAAACCCATTTGGCAAATAAATAGTTAATAAAGTCAACATACAAAATGTAGGCCCAATTTTTTTAAATTATGACTTTATGTATGATGTATAACATCCATCATTCTGAAGCACCTCCATCAAGATTGTAAAACAAAGACCTAAAGTTAATGTTCTGTGTACATATCGGACAAAGTAACGAATCAATATTGCTTGTCGCAAAATATTTAAATAAATATTTGTATCCGATTATTTCAAAAAGTTTTGTAAGTAAATGTAGTTTTGTGTTGACCATTTTCAACCATTGCTATTGTTTTATAATTTGCTTATACGAGATTAGTAATAGGTAGTATATATAAAATCACATTATATAGTACGTGTTGGACCCCATGCAGTATAGGGTCTAGTAACTTGATATTATATACCAAATTACACGTACACATATACTTATAATATATCTGCTAATATCGTTTGAGTTACTATGGATGTTATAAGCTATTTGTAAAATGTGCTGATAGTTTTATAACTATAGTCTCTTACAATTCTAATTAGAATTGCATGGCTGTCTTATAGTGTTTACGATGTATTATGTATTGTATTGATGAGACTTTAAAGGGACACAGGCAATCTTGATTTTTTTTTAAACTAACGGCGTCCCGTTAGTTTTTCTCGTAAATTGCATTTGTTCAATCATTAATATTCATTGTTAGAATAGTTCATATTGTTTTTAGATATTATTGACTTTTGATAATACTGTACCAATAATACATTTATTTAAAAAATATGTAGAATAATGAAGAAAATATAATTCTCATTTTTTTTATTTAAATATATGCAAGCAGCTTCAAAGTCAAAATGATACGGATTAATAAATCGCTGTACTAATTGTAATGCATGATATAAAACTCAAGATTGCCATGTGTCCCTTTAATAAAGCAATATATATATAATATACATATACATACACGAGAATAGGTGATCCTAGAATAGTATACTGCTTCGTTTCGGTCCATATAACTTCTGGTCTGACTGCCAGAGCCATAAACGTTAATGGTCTCGCCCTCATGCAATGTGTGTTAATTGTCTTTTTCGGATAATGTTTTTTTCCCGGACACACCAAAACCTCTAGTGAGTGACCTCTCTCTAAAGCTTAGCTAGTCTGCTTTTCTAGTGCATCTTATGTTTATCTGTATGGAGGGTGAGGCATAATAGTATTTCTCTGGCGTTTATTGAAAAGTTAAATAGTTAATTTTAAAATTGTGGGATCTTAAAATCCTCTTTATATCGTATAGATGTTCCTGTGCTAGTCTACCTTTACTGATTTATATTATGTTTGCCTGTACTTAATTTTCAAATATTCGGATCATAAAATCACCTTTAAATCGTATATTATTGGGTGGGTGCAATAACAATATTAATTTAAAAGTTTAATCTGATAAATTTTCCTAACGGATTCGTGCACTTAATCCCAAATATTAATATTAGTGCTATGCATTACAGCGGTTTACTAAATGGGAAAATAACTATTACGATTGATGAAAACTATTTTGCTTTATCAAACAGAACAAATCGTAAACAACAATTAAGTCACAGCTTAAGTACAATCTCTTGTCAAACGTGTCATGTTTGATTGCGCATTGTCTAAACAGAAGTTGTACATTATGCAAATCAATCAAATAAAACAATTACTTTGATCGAGATTAACCACACCATTGATCCTGTCGAACAATTACCAATTATCCAACATGATAATCAAAGGCGTTGATTACAGAGAACTGATCCCAGCTAGGTCCATCACACGTGGGAGCGCCTCAAATCAAATTATATTCTTAATAATGGGATAGTATGTTATAACGGTATACCAAAGAAATAGTTCACGACCAAAATAAACAGAAGGATTTTTATTTTTTTTTAGAAATTTTAAGAACGGCACTAGGAATACTTTTGTCATAATTCTTGAGCTGTTGTACGTGGGAGCGTCTCAATATAATCATGTTGTTGTCAAAACACTGTCATATCAATGTAAATATTTGTAAACTAAAATAGCATCACCTTTAAAATAAGGATTCAATGCACAGGCAAGTTGACATATATTTCTGCATGAAAAGGCATGTGCAAATGAATACTACAGTAAATAACGATATAGATTTCACTTGAAAGGAAAAATTGAATATGGTATTATAATAACGCCATTTATTCTCTGCTTTACTGAGCTCAACTAATATGATATTTGTTTTCTAAAGAAATCAATCCCGATCTAGACTTCCTGTTGTGTGTTCCCTATAACACAAACATTTAAAACTTAACAAAAACTTGTTTGACATTTATTACTAATGTTAGTATCAATAGATGTTCAAGGTTAATGAAGAATTGCAGATTTGGGAAGACTTTTGGGAATATCGAGATGCCATTCAACACATTGGAATAGACATTCAACACATAGGAGTAGACATTTAACACATAGGAATAGACATTTTTCATAACACAGAAACAAAGAAACGTGTTTCATAAAATAAAATAGAGAATGGTATTTCATGACATATGAATAGAGAGACATGTATCATACAATAGGAATAGAAAAATGTCTATCACAATACAGGAATGGAGAGGTGTATATCATAACATAGGAATAGAGAGACTATCAAAATACGGGAATAGAAATGCGTCTAGAAATAGAGAGGCGTCTATCCTAATATAGGAATAGAGAGGCGTCTATCATAAAACAGGAATAGAGAAACGTATATCACAACACAGAAATAGGGAAACGTCTATTATGACACAGGAATAGAGAAACGTCTATTATAACATAGGAATAGATAAACGTCTATTATAGCATAGGAATATAGTAACGTATATTCTAACACGACCTCCGCAGTCTTCCATATACACAAAGAAGGGAGACAGCTGTATGTTATTTAAGAAATAGAACATCGTTTACTGTGAATTATCGTTTAATATATCACGGTTTGGAGTTCAATTGTAAACAATAATTTTACGAGCCCAAAGGGCGAGTGAAATTATTGTTTACAATTGAACGACAAACCGTGATATATTATAGATAATTCACCGTAAACGATGTTCTATTTCTATTCTAATACCCCTAAAATGTGAAAATAACGCGTACATCTGAAATCTTTCGCATTGCTTTGCTTACTCTCCTAACGTTGCATACGTTACAATGCGTAATGCGCAATGCGCAATGCTTATTCTCCTAACGTTGCAAAAATTGCAGTGATATATCGTTCATTCTAATACACCCGCACTATATAGCCTAGTTTAATATATCTCGTTATATTGAACGATATATCACTGTAATTGTTGCAACGTTAGGAGAATAAGCATTGCGCATTGCGCATTCCGCATTGTAACGTATGCAACGTTAGGAGAGCAAGCAAAGCAATGCGAAATTTCAGATGTGTGCGTTATTTTCACATTTTAGGGGTATTAGAATAGAAATAGAACATCGTTTACAGTGAATTATCTATAATATATCACGGTTTGTCGTTCAATTGTAAACAATAACTTCACTCGCCCTTCGGGCTCGTGAAATTATTGTTTACAATTGAACTCCAAACCGTGATATATTAAACGATAATTCACAGTAAACGATGTTCTATTTCTTAAATGTAACGAGATATTTTAAACTAGCTGTATAGTGCGGGCGTATTAGAATCTACGATAAAACACAGCTGTTACATTAATTCCCGCGTATATTTCATCCGTTGGAAGCGCCACGTCACATGACGTCACTTGGTAAATATACGTCACGAAGACAAACTGAACAGTAATTTTAATGAAATGCTAATTACAACAAAATTGCCATTCTCCCAAACCGTGCACACACTCGAAATAAACCCATCATATGCACATGTACATATAACATTAATAAGCATCTTGAACAAGGTGAGAACGTTTGACGTCATACAGCGCAAGCTATATGACGTAAGCAATGACTTAATTGTTTGTCACGTGAAAACCAGTGCATTGAAACGCAGAACTTTGCATACGGGGACGCCCAGTGGAAGAGCCTGTTAACATAGCAGCCTGATTACCTTGACCTCCGAGATAATATATAGTGCCCCAACAATAGCGTAAATAATGGGGTAATTGTTGTGTTAGAATCGAAATAATAAATACGGACCTGTATTTTATCGGTGAATAAAATACAGTTAGGAGTTCGGATGCGTAGTAATTAAATCACGAGTGCGTTAATTATTTCTTAATTATACCATAGAAATAGAGTAACGTCTATTATAACGCAGGAATAAAGAAACGTCTATTATAACATAGAAATAGAGAAACGTCTATCATAACATAGAAATAGAGAAACGTCTAGTATAACACAGGAATAGAGAAACGTCTGTCATAACACAGAAATAGAGAAAGGTACATTATGACACAGGAATAGAGAAACGTATATTATAACACAGGAATCGAAAAACGTATATTATAACATAGGAATAGAGAAACGTATATTATAACATGGAAATAGAGAAACGTCTATTATAAAAAGTAATAGAGAAACGTATATTATAACACAGGAATAAAGAAACGTCTATTATGACACATGAATAGAGAAACGTCTATTATAACATAGGAATAGAGAAACGTGTATTATAACATAGGAATAGAGAAACGTCTATTATAATATAGGAATAATGAAATGTCTATTATAACACAGGAATAGAGAAACGTCTATTATAACATAGGAATAGAGAAACGTCTATTATAACACAGGAATCGAGAAACGTATATTATAGCATAGAAATACAGAAACGTCTATTATAACACAGGAATAAAGAAAAGTCTATCATAACATAAAAATAGAGAAACGTCTATCATAACATAGAAATAGAGAAACGTCTATTATAACACAGGAATAGAGAAACGTCTGTCATAACGCAGAAATAGAGGAACGTATATTATGACACAGGAATAGAGAAACGTCTATTATAACACAGGAATCGAAAAACGTAATAGAGAAACGTCTATTATAACACAGAATTAGAGAAACGTATACTAGAACACAGGAATAGAGTAACGTCTATCATACCACAGGAATAGAGAAACGTCTATCATGACACATGAATAGAGAAACGTCTATTATAACACATGAATAGAGAAACGTCTATTATAACATAGGAATAGAGAATCGTCTATTATAACATAGGAAAAGAGAAACGTATATTATAACATAGGAATAGAGAAACGTCTATTATAATATAGGAATACAGAAACGTCTATCATAACACATGAATAGAGAAACGTCTATTATAACACATGAATAGAGAAACGTCTATTATAACATAGGAAAAGAGAAACGTCTATTGTAACATAGGAATAGAGAAACGCCTATCATAACACAGGAATAGAGAAACGTCTATTATAACACAGGAATCGAAAAACGTCTATTATAACATAGAAATAGAGAAACGTCTATTATAACATAGAAATAGAGAAACTTATATTAAAACACAGGAATAGAGAAACGTCTATTATACCATAGGAATAGAGAAACGTATATTATAACATAGGAATAGAGAAACGTATATTATAACATAGGAATAGAGAAACGTCTATTATAATATAGGAATAGAGAAACGTCTATCATAACACATGAATAGGGAAACGTCTATTATAACACAGGAATAGATAAACGTCTATTGTAACATAGGAATAGAGAAACGTATATTATAACATAGGAATAGAGAAACATCTATCATAACACAGGAATAGAGAAACGTCTATTATAACATAGGAATAGAGAAACGTCTATCATAACACAGGAATAGACAAACGTATAATATAGGAATAGAGAAACGTATATTATAGCATAGGAATAGAGAAACGTCTATCATAACACATGAATAGAGAAACGTATAACACAGGAATAAGGAAACTTCTATTATAACATAAGAATAGAGAAACGTATATTATAACATAGGAATAGAGAAACGTCTATCATAACACAGGAATAGAGAAACGCATACATAGGAATAGAGAAACGTCTGTCATAACATAGGAATAGAGAAACGTCTATTATAACATAGAAATAGAGAAACCTCTAGTATAACACAGGAATAGAGATACGTCTAGTATAACACAGGACTATAATAAAAGCCCTTATGGATTTGAAGCAATAATATATATATTCTTTTAAATAATGAGTATATAGGAAAAACGTCATGGAAAGTATTTAGAGGAAACAGGCC
>JAWPHD010010511.1:0-93152 GCA_037043455.1 Cyrtodaria siliqua
AAAGGTTATAAACGGTTAAAGGGAATGTAGCGACACAGCCAAACCATCTTTATTATTGAGAGTTCTGAAATACTTGAATAAGGATGAAATAATTATCAAAATCGGATGATAAACAAAGAAGTTATGATCATTTGAAGTTTCTGTTGAAACGGATATGGAAGCCGCCATTTTGAGAGCTATGACATCACGTTTCTAAATGACCATATATGGAATATTTATAAATATGAAAAATTTACTCATTTTATACATTTATACAATGACAGCAACTTTATGAAAAATATGTAATACTTAATGGTTTTAATGATTTATATGACCAGTGAAAAAAATCATTCATTTGCAGTGATTTTCTTCGTTTATATGATATTTATCAATATTCCATATATGGTAATATGGAACTATGACGTTATGGTTCTAAAAATGGCGGCTCCCATATTCGTTTTAGAACAACCTTTAAATGGTCATACTCATTCTTGTTTATCATCCCGATTTTGATAATATTTCACCTTTTTCCCCAGTTTTTCAGAACTCTCAATATAGAGCTTGTTTGGCTGTGTCGCTACATTCCCTTTAAGTACAAACTCAAATCATGTGGATATGGCAGATAGGTAGATATATACTTTATTTATGGACTTAAACTTTTATAGTATTTCATCATTACAAATACATGACAATTATAATATCGAATTATTTTAGTATTTTGTATTAATCCTTGTTTTAAACCCATTAAGTGGTTCGAGTATTAACTTTCATACCCCATCCAATCCCAAAAAGCCGAAAACGGGGTTGGCGCGGATATCGAATAAAACCTCAATTTCGACTTAAAATGTGAATGTTGTAAAATTAAAACATTTAATAGATAAACAGCTTATCGCGTTTTTTCAGTAAAAATGTTTTTAAACATGTTTTATAGTCGAAATATCCGTTATAGAATCCCGCTTATATAGAGCTTTCCTATCGCTTAATGGAATTAAGGCGGGACCACGTAATGCTTAGTACGGTGATATGTTAAATTGGATGTAAATGAATCAACGAATGATATGATATGCAGATTGTAAAACATTACGTGATCCAGCCTTAATTCCATTAAGCAATGGGACAGCTTATAGCATTAGCAGGATATTTCGACAATAAAACATGTTAACAAACATTTTGTACTGAAAAAATGCGATAACCTGTTCACAGTTACCTATTAAATGTTTTAATTTTACATATGATAGCTTTTTAAGCCGAAATTAAGGTTTTATTTCATACCCTAGCCAAGCCCGATTTTGCTTCTTGGAGAAGGGGTTGGATGGGGTATGAAAGAAACTACTCGGACCACGTAATGAGTAGGTAAAAATGGGAAACAGGAAATGTAGCTTTTACATTAAAACAAACGACCAATTACCCATACAATAAGAAATAAGGCATGTTACATTACCAAAATAAACGGGTTAACAATATGGCTACCGCTTAGAAACGGTCAGTGGCAACAAGACCGCTTGGGGTTTCACCAGGTTCTAAGGTACACCAAACTTCACAATCCCCACAAGAGGCCGTCATTGACCTCTGTCAACGTCTAAGAAATTAGCCTGCGATTACCATGACGATAGCTGAAATATCAAAATGGCGAGCAGAACTTCAACACCGTGACACCACCAACTATAGGCTTCTGATTGACACGTTAACAGTTGAAAGAAACACGACTTATGTTCTACATTTTGATATATATTTTAAGTTAGTAATCTAATTTAAGGTATATTGTTAAGAGCTATTGATACTAGAAAGTGCTGGTAAACAAAATGCTGTACTGTAACCTTATGGGAACGATTTGGTGGCGCGTATTGTGTATGTTTTGACGGCGGAGTGATATGCCGAAGTACAAACCTTTATTCTGCCGCAATATAATTCTGAGCATAATTTACTGTATATTTAGAACATTCAAGCCGAAAGATGCTTTCTTTTGTAATTTAAGCATTACATATAAAGTTAATTCAGAAACATATTATTGCAATCAAGACATTTTGCATTTTTATCGTTTTCTATCGTTTGCCAAGATTCTTGGTATTTGATGAGACGTTGGCATGGATGTATGCGTATGTTAGGAAAGACAACTCTGGATAGAGATTGCAAACTTCACTCTTACGCTATTGCCATCCAATAAAACGGGATTTTGTAAATAAAGAAGCCCCAGCAAGTCTGTATTCTCTAAAATAACATGGCTGCATTATTAGGTAATATAAGTAAGTATAATAAGCATAAATGATCATGTGTATATGAAAATAAAAAAATACGAATACCTAAAAGGCACATTTCAAGTACTCATTGACTTGCCAAGGCCAGAAAACCAACGGAAGAAACCATTAAGTGTACGACAAGTCAATATTTAAGACAAATAACACCGTCCTTTAGAATGTATGTAGACGTCATCCAAGAGATGATTTTTGTCTCTGATAACCCAAGGTAAAATTATGTCTCTGATATTCCATGTTACACTTGTGTCTGTGATATTCCATGTTACGATTGTGTCTCTGATGATACACGTTACAATTGTGTCTCTGATATTCCATGTTACGATTGTGTCTCTGATATTCCATGTTACGATTGTGTCTCTGATGATACACGTTACAATTGTGTCTCTGATATTCCATGTTACGATTGTGTCTGATGATACACGTTACAATTATGTCTCTGATATTCCATGTTACGATAGTGTCTCTGATGATAAACGTTACAATTCTGTCTCTGATATTCCATGTTACGGTTGAGTCTCTGATGACACACGTTACAATTGTGTCTCTGATATTCCACGTTACGATTGTGTCTCTGATGATACAAGCTAAAATTGTGTCTCTGATATTCCATGTTACGATTGTGTCTCTAATGATACATACACGTTATCATTGTGTCTGTGATATTCCATGTTACGATTGTGTCTCTGATGATACACGTTTCAATTGTGTCTCTAATATATCACCTTACGATTGTGTCTCTGATGATACTCGTTACAAACGTGTCTTTGATATTCCATGTTACGAGTGTGTCTCTGATGATACACGTTGCAATTTTGTCTCTGATATTCCATATTACGATTGTGTCTCTGATGATACACGTGGCAATTCTCTCTCTGATATTCCATGTTACGATTGTGTCTCTGATGATACACGTTATGACTGTGTCGCTGGTATTCCATGTTACGATTGTGTCTCTGATGATACACGTTACAACTGTGTCTCTGATATTCCAGTTGTTGAGTCTATGATAAGCCAAGTTACAGTTTTGTCTATGATGACCCAAGTTACGATTTTTAAATCTGAATATCTAAGTTACGATTGTTGATAATTTGAATTCTTTTTGGGTGAAAGATATGAGATTTAAGAAATGAATTATAAGTAATTTTAATGTTCACGATTTCAAATTCAAAACACAACGAGTTTCATAAATCGTATAATATGCACTGAGGACGAGTTTAAGATCCTTATTATAATAACATATGTTATTATAGTAAAATTTGTAAACAATAATAAACTTTGTCATTAAACCGCCAGAAAAAAAGTAAATGTTAAAACTCATGTGACGCCATAACGCAATATCCTTTAGAAATCTATCGTCACATCAGTCTTTATGTGTCGTCATAGCGCTATGTCATCAAAACGTTATAACATCACACAACGTTGAATATATAAGGCGTCGCTTAAAAAAATACAGTTCACACTTACTTAAACACAAGTAGGTTTTTATCATCATTTTCAACTGAATGACCTATTACAAGCTCCTGGCCAATATAATCAGTTTAGTAGTCCCAAAGATCATGTTGAATTCATAACAAAAAATAAAACAAGCAAGGTTTTACGCAAACGTAAAATAGCTGCCAAGAGACAAAAAACTAACATACTAATAGATCAATTCACGGGTGTTAAACAATATGGAAAAAATATGTTGTCAATGAGACATAAACGCGTCACGACAGTTTTTTCTTGTCAGACACATTCTTCCCGATTTGTACTATCAGTTCTTCCTACCAAATATTTTGAATCAATGTGGGTGACCTCGCTTCTTTCAGTTCAAATACCTTTGCCATCATGTTACATGCCTTATATATTGATTTCATTTCACCCGTGTAACACGACGTGCTGTAAGTACACATCAGAACAGAAATACAATTGTTCACATGTAAGGGATACGTGTGCGTTAGCGTGTGCATTACAACACATATAAACTGTTCACTGCTACCATGCGTAATTATAAGATTGAGTTATCAAAGTGAAAAATGTAAAGGAACTGTTGCTACCTTACCATTTAAAATAATGAAAATCATAATAATAAAAATTGAAACAAAAAAGAAGTAAATCAGCAGGCTTGAACCCTGACTTCCCCGGCACTTACACGACGCGACTGATCTACGCAAACGTCATTTTAGCAAGTAAAACGGTCACCTTTGAACATTGTAAAATATGTGTTTATACCATTCAATTTTTAGACGAGTTCACTAGCAATCGAAGTTGTAATGCATGCTTATCGTCAACTACATGATTCACGGTCTGTTGACCATAGACAAACACAAAAACATATAAGGATCAGCTGCCTTTGGCAGCTGAATAAGTACGTCTAGTTTTAAAGATGTAATAATCAATATCAAACCAACCACATTCGTATCACATTGTATTATTGTATTACACATGTACAACATTATATATAGATGGAAATAAGACTGGTAACGCATGTATCAATAATTAAGCGAGAGATGTTTAATTTGTATAAAAAAAGTACTTTTTTTTCATAAATCCTTTAGATTTTCATCATAATGGCCTTTATTGAATTGATTTGAACTGACTTCATTTTAAGAGGGTAGCCCAGTTAGTTAAACTACTAATCGTCCTTGAGGTCCTCTTTAGAAATAAGTATAAAAGTCGAACAGGAAATGCAGCTTTCACAGAACACTGTAAACCCAAAAACACGCAAAACGACAAACATGAATGACAATGTTAATAAGGAGTTAAGGCATATGACGTCACAAACACAAAAAGGGTTGACAATAGGGCTACCGCCTTTGAACGATCAGTGGCAAACAGGTCGCTGGAGGTTTAAACGAGGTTCTAGGGTCACAAAACCTAACACTTTACCCTACTGTCATAACAATAAAACGGGACAATATTAATAAAGTAATCCCCGTCATGAACTATTCTCTAACCATCAAGGCAGCATTAATAGGCAATACAAGTAAAGCAAAAAGAAGCTCGTGTATATATATAAGTTAAAAAAAAAACAATAGCCGAAAAAGCCAAAAAGAAGGTACTCAATGACTTGACAGAAGCCAGAGCAACAAGAGAATAAATCATTGAGGGTACGACAAGACAAGATTGCAGACAAACATCAAAAGTCCTTTTAGGCTTTAGCTAGACGTCATCATAGGGTCCACAGCCTGTCCGGTCATCGCACAATTAAAGAGAAAGGCATAGTGGCGAACGTTAATGGGTCCACCACCAAGGCACATATTATTAAAACAACATAGATATAGTTTATAGCAATGCAACTGGAATAACAACAGAATGGAAACAAACATGTTCGAAAACATATTTATATAACGATTTATTAAATGGTTTAACAAACAAAAAAACGGTTATATTGACTGTCCTTTTCAACAATTTTATAAAAGTGTTTGAAAACAATGTAACTGACATGCATGCTCGAATACGCTCTGGGATTTTATTCTAAATTATTTGCCCAGATTAGGGCATACTTCTTTTAAAAACTCCTTAGTCCACTTAGGAATCGTAATGTTAATATTAAAATGAGGGCATAAATCGTGTGACCCTTCGTTATGTAACTAAAAAAATATCCACTTTATAAGAAGGAAACACGCTACTTTGAAACTTAATTTAGCTTCGTTAACATGGTTAAGAGATCAATTGTCATTACATATGTAGCGTTAATGACATTATTCAAACGTGCAGCTATAGTTGACTAATACAATATATAACTTTTTTCTATATTGTTTTGGACTAGTAATGTTGCTTTCTACGTCTTTCCTTATATAATATAGATATACAAATCGAACAGGAAAAGCAGCATTCAAGGACGAAAGTCAACCACAAACACACGCAGAAACAAAGAACAAATTTAAAGATAAAAAAAAGGCTAAAATAAGACATCACAAACACAAAAGGGTTGACAATAGGGCTACCGCCTTGGAACGGTCAGTGGCAAAAAAGGCCGCTGGGGGTTTAAACCAGGTTCTAGGATGCACCAAACCTCACACGTACCTTACTGTCAACCCAATAAAACGGGACAGTGTAAATAAAGAAATCCCCGCCATGAACTATTCTCTAACCAACAAGGCAGCATTAATAGGCAATATAGGTAAAACACAAAGATTACTACAAAAATACTACAAAGGTTACTAAAAAAATACTGCAAAGATTACTACAAAAATACTACAAAATTAAGTGAGGCTGGATGTAAAAGTAGATGTAAAAGAACAAGGATCATTGTCAACCAAAAGCACGCGTAGAGACAAACAACAATTACAGAGATGTATAAAAGGCAAGAAATGACATCACACGCATAAAAGGGCTATCGCCTTGGAGTAGTACACCGAAACTCACTCTTACCCTATTGTCATCCAAATAATACGGGATAGTGCCAATAAAGATATACCCGCCAGGTTATATTCTCTTACAAACAAGGCAGCATTAATAGCATAGAAAACCACAAAGCAAGTATTTAGTGACTTGGCAGAAGCCAATGCAACAAGAGGACAAACAATTACGGGTTCGCCAGTGCAACAAGAGGACAAACAATTACGGGTTCGCCAGTGCAACAAGAGGACAAACAATTACGGGTTCGACAAGACAAGCATCACACGCTACCGTCCTTTGAAGATTTAAGTAGACGTCACCTATGTCCTGATGCAAATCAGTAATACTAAATATGAAATTGTCAAAACAATTAATATTGTCGATTAATAATTATTTTTAATTATATTGTAAACAAATGTATAATACCAAAGGAAACATTAAAATGCATGACCTTTTATTGCATTGTATGCAAACAGGTTTAAAGTCAAAAGAAAATTGATTAATGAATGGCGGTGCTAAATTTATTCTAGGCTCATGCCTCAAGATTGCCGCGGGACCTTTCAGGACTGAAATAATTTCTGTTCTGTATTGCCGTGCAAAAATGGTGTGATTCAGTACACACTGCATACCCAAATTTGGGAAGAGTGTGTTCTTGTAGGCTATGTTTTGGCAAATAAGTTCAATTTTAACATGAACAAAATATTATAATAATAATTAAGCCGAATAATTTATCTCCGGATGTAATGTGTCTTTGTTGTTATAGATAGTCGGCTGTTGTTTTTTTTCAGAAGGATTATAATAATCTTTCATGGGTATCCGGTAGGGAATTCCTACCCGAGGTATAAGTGTTTTTATCGGAACAGAGGCTCTGCCGAGGTTCCGATTAAAACACTTATACCGAAGTTTGGAATTCTCTATCTGAACCGAATACCCATGATAGATTCTTTTTCTTGCATATCAGAGACATGTTGTGCGTTGACGCCCCCATCTACTTACGTTTTGCATGTTTTCCTGCATACCGAATGTTGGCGCGCGTGAATTTTATCTCGACCCTAGGGTGAGATGGAAATATCTAGTCCCGGTAATAAATATCTATAGTGACGGATATCCTTGTCCGGTATGCAAGAAAATGCAAAGTAGTATCGTTCGTTATTTGTTTTTCTAAATTAGAATAATCGTTCAATGATAGTTGATAGCAAGTATTGGGTACGTCTCGCAGCCAAATGAGGATCTTGTTCAACACAAAAGTTCCAACCAATCACACATTTTTTATACTTAATACTCAAGTTTATGTTGATTATTGTCTGAGTAAGCTAGACACGCTTGACATTATCGTGACTTTAGCTGATAATGCAGATTAAAACAGCGCCTTTGACGGTGGAATACATGTCACTGGGGAATGAAATTGTGGTTTTTGTGTACAACACAGTCGCTAGATCGGTAAGAAAGATGACCTGCTCGTGTGATATGGGGAGAAAGGTGTTGCTAATTGGAATACAGTTACTGTAGGAATTTCCAATTAGTCCGGCTTAAACCTTTGTTTAAAACAAGTTCTCAAACACCGTCAGTTTTGACCGAACAGACGCCCAGGGCTACTGATATAAATGAAACGATAATCGGTATGTTTGAGTCACGTTTCGCATAGAATATATATAACAGGTGATGAACAAATCGTTCCTCAACCTGGACTCAAACCCGGGTCTCTGGTTTACCGTACCAGCGCTCTAACCACTGAGCTATCGATGACATACGTTTAGGAATCGATTATTCGCCATTTACCTGTACCTGGTTAAATATACCCCCACCAGACTGATATTCGTCCCTGAATTTCTAATTATACAGGAGAACCACTGCTGGTGTTTCTCAGGATGATCCTGGACGAGCCCCCAGATATAACAGGTGGTGAACAAATCGTTCCTCAACCGGGACTCGAACCATGGGTCTCTGGTTTACCGTACCAGCGCTCTAACACTGAGCTATCGAATACATACGGTTATGAATCGATTATTCACCATTTACCTGTACCCAGTTACACACAAACATACATAGAAGCTTGCTTATACAAGTATCAAATAATACATACAATATTTTAACGCGCATTTGGAAATAATTTGGAATAACTCCATGCAACCATATGAGCATGTATGCAAACGCATCATTATATTTGCATAACGGCTATCACTTTATTACGAAAACAGTTATCTGTCGTTCGTTTCATCTGAACAAATTAGTGTATTTATGAAATTCTTAGGGGAAATTAATATCTTGAACGACATAACGGATACTAATAACATTATGACAGGCATCTACAGACTATGATCAATGAATATAATGAATTGTTGGAAAAAAACAACTATAGAGACAGAACTAGAGCAATTTAGATAGGGCCGCATAACACATATCCGCGCGTCCCTGTCATATACACATCTTAGGAACCACTTCGTCAAATATGAACACCATCATTTAACTGTCATATAATTAGTTTAGTTTCCATGAATACGATAAGAACGCAAAGTACCATTAACAATTTTGAAAACTGTATCTAAAGTGTTCATTGTGGTGTATTTGACCTGTGGAACTCGTGTTACGTGTAAAATGTATCAAGAAAGGAAGCAAAAACAGAAACAACTATTTTTGAAATATACTCAACAAATTTATTCAAACACTACGATAAACAAGAAATATCACTGTAAGTGATAAATGCCCCCGAAGTGTCCTTTGACCTCTAAGTATGACCGCGACCTTGGAGCCATGGACCTGGATTTTGTGCACGACACGTCGTTTGGTTGTGGTGAGCACTTGTGCCAAGTTATTTGAAAATCCGTCCAGGCATGCAAAATTTATTGACCGGACACAATCTGACTTTTGACCTCCAAGTGTGACCTTGACCTTGAAGACCTGGGTTTTGCGCGCGACACATCGTCTTGTTATGGTGATCATTTGTGCCAGGTTATTTAAAAACCCTTTTAGGGTTTGTGACGTTACGGTCCAGACACGAAATTGCGTACCTGTTTTTGACCTATGAACTGCAAGTGTGACCTTGACCTTTGAGGTATGGACCTGGGTTTTGCGCGCGACACATCGTCTTGTTATGGTGATCACTTGTGCCAAGTTAAACAAAAATCCATGTAGGGGTTTTGAAGTACAGTCCGGACACGAACTGCGGAATGACAGAATGCGGACAGACAGAATCCGGACAGACAGACAGACGGACGGTGCGATTACTATATGCCCCTGAAATTTTCAGGGGCATAAAAAAATATTCACTGACAGAATACACATAAATTAGAGCAAGTATTTCTTTAAAATCCGATATAAGAATAAAGACAAAATAATATTGGCAAGTGTCCCTATAATAAAAATTGTCTAGTGTCCCTCTAATCACAATTTTGAAGTGTCCCTTTAACAAATTTCGCTTCAACTCTTTTCCTGGTTTATTTATTTACAATTTAGTTCCAATAATCCAATGGCACTCTTTGTGTCGCCTTTTCGAAGAAAAAGGCGATACATAGGGATCACTTTGTCGTCCGCCGTCTCATTTCTTGATATATTTCTTCATAAAACTTTCAATATACTGTACTCATCATGACAAAATCGACATGACCATGCTAAAATATAAAGGTCAAGGTCACACTGAAGGTCATGATATGGGTTAAATACTTTTTTTTTCTTCACGAAAACTGAATGCTGGCTATAACTTTCTATAAAACGCGAAGGTTGGATGCAACAACATAGGTCGAGAATTTACCATGGAGAGAGAAGGACACGGAATCATGAATGAGAACGGGGAGATGTTTGCTAACTTCTGTGGACAGAACGACCTCATCATTGGAGGTACATTCTTCCCACACCCCAGGATACACAAGGCTACATGGAAGTCTCCAAACCTTACCACGGAGAATCAAATAGACCACATAGCCATTTCCCCCAGATGGAGAAGGTCACTGCTAGATGTTAGAGCACACAGAGGCGCAGATGCGTGCTCAGACCATGAACTTGTCCTAGCAAAAATCAAGGCAAGGATCATGAAGAGAAAGAATGATGTCCCATAGAGGAGAAGGCGCTTCAATACAACAAGACTCGCATCTGCAGAGAGCAAGAGGGAGTTCGCAGTAACCCTAAAGAACAGATTCGAGGCCCTAGCCAACCTAGATGAAGGAACCATTGAATCAAAATGGGAACAGGTGAAGGCAGCTCTGACAGTTACCTGCGAAGAGAAGTTGGGACACCGTACACAGACATATAAGAGCTGGCTGACAGAAGGTACCATCACTCAGATAGAAGAAAGGCGGACACTTAAACAGAAATTGTCATGTGCCAAAACCAGAGCCCAGAAACAACAAGCACAGATGGACTACACAGCGAAACAAAAGGAAGTTAAAAGAATGGCCAGGGATGACAAGAGAGCGTATATAGACAACATGGCATCCAAGGCCCAGGAAGCTGCCGAAAGACATGACATGAAAGCCCTGTATGACATCACCAAGAAACTAGTGGGCCGATCAACAGACACCGGGAAGCCAGTTCGAGACAAAGATGGAAATACTCTCACCAACAAGGCATAGCAATTAGAGAGATGCAAAGAACATTTTAATGACATTCTAAATGGCCCCCCTGTAGAAGACCTTCCCAGTGTTGAAGAAGGAGAAGAACTAGACGTTGACATGAGATCCATCTCCAAGGAGGCAATACACCGGGCAGTCAACAAGATCAAGGCCGGAAAGGCGCCTGGTTCAGGCAACATCCCACCAGAAGCATTAAAGGCAGACAGTGCAACCACTGCAGAGGTCATGAATAAACTACTCCAGGAGAAAGAGGAGATTCCTGTAAAGTGGAAGACGGGCATCATCATAAAGCTTCCAAGAAAGGAGACCTGAGCAACTGCAACAACTGGAGTGGCATCCAACTACTGTCTCTCCCATTCAAGGTCCTTGCCAGAAAACTCCTCGATCGACTCAAGACAGCCATCGACAGCAAACTGAGGGATGAACAGGCGGGGTTTAGAACAGGACGATCATGCACAGACCAAATCGCAGTGCTGCATCATCGAACAGTCCCTGGAGTGGCAATCCCCTGTGTACATGAACTTTATTGACTTCCGGAAGGCGTTCGACATGATTGACAGGCGAATGATCCGGAAGATAATGAAGCACTATGGGATTCCAGGGAAGTTCACAAACATCATACGCAGTTTCTATGAGGGCATGATTTGTCAAATCGTACTAAACTCCGACTTATCACCATCGTTTGCAGTCACCACCGGAGTAAGACAAGGATGTTTGCTCTCGCCCACGATCTTCTTGCTTGTCATCGACTGGGTGACTGCAAACGATGGTGCTAAGTCGGAGTTGTGTACGATTTGACAAATCATGCCCTCATACAAACAAGACCAAGAGCATGCGAGTCAACGCATCGTTCAGCCACCCCATCAATCTCATCGATGACCAAGTTAAAGATGTGACCAGCTTCACGTATCTTGGAAGTGTTGTGAGTACAACAGGAGGAACAGAGGAAGACATACAGTCCAGAGTTGGAAAAGCTAGACATGCGTTTGTCACTCTGAGACCTATATGGAACAACAAAAATATACGCCTCTCAACCAAAATCCGGCCATTCAACTCCAGTGTACTAACCGTCCTACTGTATATGGCAGAGACATGGAGACACACAAAATCATTGGACAACAAGTTGAAGGTCTTTGTCAACACATGCCTCAGACAGATCCTCAGAATCCGCTGGCCCGAGACTATCTCTAACAACAAGCTCTGGAGGAGAACCAGACAGACACCAATCGCCACAGTCATTAAACAACGGAAATGGCGGTTGATTGGCCACACACTCCGGAAAAATCCAAAGAGCATTGTCCGACAGGCCCTCGACTGGAACCCGCAAGGGAAGAGGAAGAGAGGGAGACCAGTCAGGACATGGAGGCGAACTCTTGACACCGAGCTCCAAACCATCTCCATGTCTTGGAAGGAGGCAAAGGTGGCAGCACAGGACAGATCCACATGGCGAACTGTAGTGAAGGCCCTATGCCCCTCACAGGGGTGAAGAGGATTAAGTAATTAAGTAAGTATAACTTTCTCATTTCTTGATATTTCTTCATCAAACTTTCAATATATACTCATCATGACAACATCAACATGACCATACTAAAATATAAAGATCCAGGTCACACTGAATGTCATTATATGGGTTAAATACTCATTTTTTTCTTCACGAAAACATAACTTTGGCTGTAACTTTCTCATTTTTTGATATTTCTCATCAAACTTTCAATATAAACTCATCATGACAACATCGACATGACCATAAAATATAAAGGTCAAGGACACACTGAAGGCCATTATATGGATTAAATACTCGTTTTTTTCTTCACGAAAACTTAATGCTGGCGATAACTTTCTCATTTCTTGATATTTATTCGTCAAACTGTCAATATATACTTGTCATGACAATATCTACATGGCCATACTAAAATATAAAGGTCAAGGTCACACTGAAGGTCATTATACGGGTTAACCACTAATTTTTTTCTTCACGAAAACTTACTCTTTAAGTCAAGGTCAATTATCTAGGTCCAAAAAAACGTGTTATAGTGACAAAGCGCTGACAGGCGACACACGTGTTCCGCGGAACACCCATCTAGTATTATATATGAGAAATAATTTTTATCCTCTCACAAAATATTTTCAATAAAATGTATCCAGTATTTTCACAATGTTTCTTTTAATTTATACTGAACTCTGAAGTAAATTCTCAATCCAAATACTGAACCAGATACTAAACAAATAATAACGCAAAAGGCTGTATTTATATTGTCATAGAGCCTCACCTATTCCATTAACCTTGACAGTTAAATGATGTTTAACATCATAATGTTTGCATTATTCTTAAAATTATTCATAGGTAACACTATATTATTGATTAATCAGAAAATGATATCAATGTAACACTCGACATCTAGATCCAAAGGTCAGACCCTGCCTTCGAAACTTTCGTGGTCATTTAATATCCTAGGAAAGCGCGGGGTTGTGCGTGTTCGTACAAAACATTACACGTTTTAAAGTGTACGTGTGTATCATTACTAATAACCTGTAGGACATTGTATTAAGCCTATTCAAAACGGGCTTTATTGTTCTTTTGGTGAATTTGACATTTAAACGTTGACTCTGGCCCAAGATTCAAACCCATAAAAAATCATTTTGTCCCTTTATGACAAACAATTCCCTCCCCTGTACATCTACTTTTCAAAACATTTCCATATTGTATGCGTATAATATTACTTATAGCATGTTAGAAATTTCATTAAACATACTGAAAATCGCCCGTTTAATGTTCATTTTGGTGACTTTAACCTCTTGACCTGAGACCGCTAGCCCCATTGCTGGATCCGGACTCTGTACCAAATAAGAACACCCTCGAGCAACAAATAAACTGACGGACGGACTGACGGGCGGGTGTACATACGAAATCAAATCTGAATGGCATTTCCTTTGTTTAGGTGGTTACAGAATGATTCTTTTTGAATTAGTGAGTGCGCACTTAAAATATTGAACATGTTCGCGTACTGATGGACACCAATCTTCGAAATTGTGCGATTATAAATATTAAATAAATGAAAGATTTTCTACGACTAGTCGACACATGATCATATATGCTGAAGTACATGTATAGGCAGACTGCTTATTAGAGCGAAGATTAAACAGTTTTGAGAAGTCTTATTTTGAGGGGTTTGACGGGTCGTCTGACCACTTTACACAATTAATCCTGAAATTTGTCAGAAAAGATTAGATCCTTTGGGATTGCAACGCACTTCATATTTAGTGATTGACCCCTCTACATTCAGTCATTACGCTTTACTTTTTCTCTTGTGCGGACCGGACATCATGAATTGAATTGAATTGAATGTTGTTTAACGGCTCATCAACACAGTATAGGTTATTTAGGGCCGCCCCAGAGAGAGGGGAAGGATACATAGGAATCCGGGAACCGTGCCCTACTCTTATTATCGAATAGATTCCCATGGTTCTTTAACGTGCTCGGAGGATAGACCGATACACGGGACCGCCCGGTTTACGTCCGCATCCGACGGACGAGGCTAAGGGAAAGTGTCTTG
Source organism: Cyrtodaria siliqua (assembly GCA_037043455.1). Taxonomy (NCBI): domain Eukaryota; kingdom Metazoa; phylum Mollusca; class Bivalvia; order Adapedonta; family Hiatellidae; genus Cyrtodaria; species Cyrtodaria siliqua. The sequence continues at coordinate 14,677 of JAWPHD010010511.1, forward strand.
CCCAAGAACACACCGACGAAACTCAGTGGCACCACGGAGGATTGAACTCCGGTTACAAATCCGCCGCGCTACCGACTGCGCAACGCTAGCCCTCATGATTGTATCATCATGATTGTATCTTCTGAAATCCTGAAAAGTGAGAAAGGTACATAACATTTCGTCCCTCGGGTTGTTTAGTTTCACCCAATATTGTTTACTTCGCAACTGCTGTTGTTGTTCACAACAATTCTGCATACCTCCTGAATAAACTTCATAACTTTTCTTGGCAATAATACAAAAAAACATCCCCACCCCCCACCCCACACCCAAAAAAAAATCAAAAAAAATCTTTGACCCGTTTATTGCAGATGTTTCGTCTGTAATAAATTGAAAATGGATAATTCTAAATTACCTCCATTTTAAGTGAATATTGTTTGAAATTCAAGAAACTGTAATTCAAAAGTCAACATAAAATAATTTGGAAATTCTCTTGCATTTGTTGTGGTAATTTTAGTTAAAATGATGTCAACATATTTTTAGTTGGAATGTTTCAGAATTAGAAACATCGAAAGCTGCACTAATTTAAAATACTTAACAAACTTCCTTGGTTCTCAGTTGTGTAAGTGTTAACATTTATTTCTAACCAAACATTTTAACATGCAAGCTTTAAAATGTGTTCATGCAACCAGAGCAGACGACATATACTCGTTATTTTACAGTTCAGCCGTATCTCTAATCAAGCATGAACTACACAAATCAATACGAATATTATTGACATATGGGCATTTTGGTTAGTGTGTATATATATTTTGAAACTATCAGGACACAATAACACATCATTTTGTCTTAGATAGGGTAAGGAGTGTTTGGGAATTTCTATTTACAAGGTGCTTTTACAGATTTAAATAAAAAGTGTGTTTAAAACTGTGTAAGGTGACAATTTTAGAGTTTATAACTTATTGTGGGAAAGCGTGGGGTATCACTTAAACACATAAACCTTGCGATGTTGGTAAGGTTTCTGATCAATGTTTTTAAAAGTAGATATAAAGGTCGAACAGGAAATGTAGCATTCAAGGTCCACAGTCAATCACAAACACGCAAAGAAACAAACAGCAGCTACACAGATGAATACAATGCAAGATATAACATCATAAACATACACGGGTTGACAATAGGGCTAACGCCTTGGAAAGGTCAATGGCGTCAGTGGCAAAAACCTCGTCTAGGGGTTTAAACCAGGTTCTAGGGCTCACCAAATCTCACTCTTACCCTATTGGCAATAAAAAGTGACAGTGTAAATAAAGATATCTCCGTTAGATTATATTCTCTAATACACAAGGCAGCATTACTGGGCAATATAAGTATAACACATAAATGATAATGTATATATATATAATATAAAAAGCCCAGAAAGTCACAAAGCAAGTACTCATTGACTTTGCAGAAGCCAGAGCGACAAAGAGAGAACTCACGTGTATTTCAATATTTCCAATTTAAGCAACAGTTTGTATTATTTTGGAATACAATTTAAATGTGTATTAGACAATCGTCACACTCGTATAACAAGTTTCAAACGCACTGCTGCGTCTCGACTGTCAACCCTTTATTTAACGAATGAGATGAGAAAACAAATACGAACAGAACTCAGAGAACCTTTATTGATACAACTGTCAATGATTGTTGAAGAACAATATACTAATATTAATGAAAGCACTCGATTGAAGAGATTGTTATCAGATGCGCCTACCATAAAATTACCAAAATATAAATCTGTCAGTAGAAAGCTTTTATGACCGGTTTACTTTGTTTTAGAAACTATGCATTCACCCGCCTTTTGTCTTATCGCTAAAGTGTGCTTTATGTTGCTGGATAGTTGTGATACAAAACAAGAAAAATAATCCTATAGAAACCTCAGACCCCAAACCCAATGACGTTTCTCATAAGAAATAAAACCATCATCTTATTTGATCCTTTTCTTGTTTTCGGTTCCATGTATCATGTTTTACAAAGCTTCAGATATATAGCTGAACCTATATAAACTCTTGACCGCTTTGTACTCTCCTACGAACCCAACATTATTCATTATAACGTTAATAATGTTGTTGTTAGACGGTTGTTAGACGGTGTCGTTAATGTGTATGTTAATGGGGTTAGCCGTAGGACGGCATTCGTTGAGTGGTATTCCGTTGATAACGGTTGATTTTCTCCTTTATTCATGCACAATAAATGGTGATGTCTACCATTGCTCGTAACACGAACGGCTATAAATACATTATGTCCTATTTCGCAGAAGAATTAGGTAATTATTTCACAGGAGCAAGCATCGATCAACGTCAAAATTCACGCTATATGTCTTGTCGGATTAGGTTAATATCATATGATTATTCATGTATTTATTCATGCATTTATAATTAAGCAAATCAATGATTATAGACGGAACATTTGCACTAAATGGATCATTGTTTTTTTATGTTTTTTATATGTTTGTTTTATATTTTTTCCGATTCATGTTCATTTTATCATTTTTTGTTCATGCTCATTATAGGTCTTCATCATGTGCCCTGCATTGTAGCAGGTGCCCTCTCGCTCATATCACTAGAGTAGTGGCAGAAAAGCTATAACGCGGATTCAGCGTAAATGGAGTGTCTACAATAGAATTTGCAGCAACTCTGCAGTTCAGGGTGAGAAGGTTCCAGGCCCGTTCTCCATATTTTATCGCGATGTACATGGAGGATGAGCCTGGTATGGTGATTCCTGTTAGACGCCATATGACCTTTCATGTGTTGGTGCGCCTTAAAACCCCAATTCAATTCAAACTTATATTTTTTCTTACCATAATTAGGAAGCGTATATATTTAAGCGTGATTTGCTTCATGTTATGTGTTTTATCAGCACATGCCATAGTTTCATATAAAAGGAGGGTAACTCTCTAAAGATGTAAAATTGTTCAAAAATATATATTAAAAAAGAAGTTAAGATACAAACGTAAGTAATTAGGAATTTTGATTAATGTATAAGAGTTTGTAACTTTACTTGTCTCCACGTCGATGGGGAACTTGGTCCACTGATGTATTATTATGAAATAAACTATTTGTGGAATATTACGTATTGTCCTTGCCTATAGCAAGTCTCATTATATGCACTGCGCATGGAGTTTATTTATGTAATTCGATTCGGTAAAGGAATATAAGCATAAACAAGTTGTTTTCTTACAAAAGGCAATATGTGGACCAAATGTTGTGTTCTTTGCGTTGATAGAACTTATCATATACAGGCGCATAAAGGGACTTAAAGTCTGCAAGATGACCACTCTGCAGAAGCAATTTTATCAGCTTGATGTGTATGGTAAGTTAATTTACAAAATTCGAAATATCATTGGTCATCATCAATATAATGCAATATTTACCGACTGTTTAACAATATTTACCAACCACTCAATTAAACCGAGTATGTTACTTTTATCAACGTTTGTGTTTGTTGCTTCCAAGTGATCACCTTTTCAGTCTGTATTGACATTCACACTAGCATTTGGCTAGTTATGTAAAAAGTCGCCCGATTACAAATCAGTAGTATTATCATTTACTGTTCCCTTGGGATCGTCAACCTCATTCTTTGTGGTTTTAAAGTAAAATAAATACCACTTAAACCGGTGCTAGGGAGCGTGAGGGCCCTGAGGGGTGTTGCAATTTATTTTACCTCTCAATAAAACCTTCTGCTACGTATCTCTCTTGTTTGTTTTTGTTCTTTATTGCATTTATTGTTAGGTTTTTAATAATGCATTGCATGTTTAGTGGTTGACTCACCTACCGGTCACAACTATGATTTCCACGTTCAACAAACAATGACCGGATGTATTTTGGATTCTATCATGGCGTCTACCTAAACTCTAAAAAAAATATTGCGTTTAAAAGTAACTTCTATCTGATGTTATCGTACAATTAACAATACATTCTCATGTTGCTTTGACTTCTGCCATGTCACTGGTTACTTTAATAGTGGCTCTTATAGTGTTTTAGATTCACATGTGTGTTTTACATATCGCCTAATATTGCTGTATAGTTTATGTTTTGTTTGTGTAGAATATAGCCTGGCGTTTATTCTTTTATCTGCTCTGATCCGTTGTATTAGGATGACAATATGATAACAGTGAAGTTCAGGATTAAGGTTACCATAAACCTCGAAGAACATTGGCAAAATGTTACAATCGGTAACCTGATCAACTTTTAAACTATGAAAGTAATTTAAGAACTCTGTGGGGCAAGGACTATCATAACCTGACTTCTATGGTGACGTGAATTACATACATTCACGTACCTTGTATGTAAAAAAACGGTTTGTATTAAACATGTCAAACAATTTATCAAAAGAAATTATGCCATCTTCCGGATGGTTAGGCGATTATGTTTATATGACATTTTCAAAAGTGCAGACCATTTCTCTCTTTTAAAAAAAGAGTATTGTGTAATTAAAATAAATCCTATAAACCGACTTGATCTTCGGAATGGTTAAAATTGTGTATTATTGATTTTATGAATATTGAGTTCTGCTCAACCCGGGGCTAGAGGGCGTGAACGGTAGCAAGCATATTTCTCTACCGTTCGTGAACAATCTCAGTCAAACCGAGACTGCAATATTTCGTATGTATCGTGTTCGGCCGTTTCCAAAAGTCCACTCTCATACTCCTTTATAACCCCATCACTTTGAAACGCACTGCATATTTCGGTTGACCCAACTACATTTTACAACTATGCCGTTCATCTTGATTCTGTCTTGACACGACAGATTATGGACTCTATGGTGAGGTCTGCATAAAGTCTAAAATAAATATAATCTTGTAATGTTTGTCTTCAATAGTGTCTAGTCGTGACCTATCAGTTTATTCTTTCTTTCCTCTGGCTTATGCCATGTCATTGAGTACTTACCTTTTTGGTTGGTCTCGGGTTACATTTCGTATATAAATTACCGTCTTTGTGTTATACTTACATTGCCTGTTACTGTCTATTAATGTTGTCTATTATATACATTACGTGGTCCGAGTATTAACTTTCATACCTCATCCAAGAAGCAAAAACGGCGTTGGCTGGGGTATGAAATAAAAACATTAATTACGGCTTAAAAAGTTTGCATATTGTAAAATTAAAACATTTAATAGGTAATTGTAAACAGGTTATCGCATTTTTTCAGTAAAAATATTTTTAAACGTGTTTTATTGTCGAAATATCCGTTGTAAAATCTTGCTAATATAAGGCTAAATGGGATTAACCTGACGAGGCTAAATGGGATTAACCTGACGAGGATTTCCTTATGCCACTGTCCTGTTTAATTACGATGAAGAAGAGTAATAGTGAGGTTTGGTTTACACTAGAACCTGGTTTAAATCCAAGTATCATTTTTGCCACTGACCGTTTCAAAGCGGTCAGCCGTTTCGCAGCCTTTTAGTGTTTGTTTTGTCGAATATATTGCTTCTTTTCTTCCTTGTAATGTTGTTTTTTAAACATGCGTGATCTAGTTTGACTATGTTCTGTGAATAATACATTTCCCGTTCTGCATTTGTATCTTCTTTAAGGTGTTCCGTAGAAGATATTCCCTATTGACAGGCCTCTGTGTGTGTGATATCATATACTTGAGTTTTCAGGATTTTGTTCCCATTTACTTTGTTTTATATTGAAAGCATGATGTAAATGGCATTTACATTTTCACCTTTTCGGTATTTACTGCTTTTGTTGAGTTTGTGTTTTAGCTTGTTGGTTTATATGTACAAACAATACTTACCTTCTGTTCTATATAAGAAGCAAGTATGCGAATTCTGGCGTTTGATTTGCTTTTCGTATAATATCGGCGAATCGCAGTACTGTCTCAAAGCAATCAATAGACTAACCAACACAAATATTCCATTTATTTTTATTCAAGAAACATAACACATAATCTCCAAATACATATCTATTGATCAATTATCAAGGTTCTGTCACACATAACATATGCATTGTTTATTTTTGTAATATATTATTATAGACACAATTTCTGAAAAAAACAACATATTATTTTACTGTGTGTTGTATAAGTGGTTTAAATGAATTTTCATGAAGATGATTCCTCAGTTTTAACTCAAAAATAGCAGAATATTAGCAATATAGAGGATCTTGAATGAGTAACTATATATTATTGATTTTAATAAACGAGTTGGATAAAATGATAGGATGAGCCTCGTATCCTCGTATCCCTTTTTATCCAACGGGTTTTATTAAAGTCAATAATACACAGTCACGAATGTAAGATTTTATTTATCACATAACACACCTACGACGTGATAGTTTCGCTTTAATGTTGTCAATTTAACTTGGATATGACTGCAATTTTTAAGATAAATCCTGACGACGTTTTGTAGTTGACATGACGTCAGGTACGTTCAAGTCCCGGTTGAGGCACACTTTGTATCATCACCTGTCTTAAACGCAACACTTAAACATCATATACCACAATATACCACAAACGCGTTTCCACAATGTTTTTTAAATGTTGATTAAACATTAGGATATGTACAAGAACAATATAAATGAAGGTTACATCGTACGTTTTCCTTGAATACACATTTGTACTAGATGGTGCCTTGAACATCTTACTGGTAAACTAACTAACGATGGCTTAATCTTGTATGCCGAAGTGTAAATCTGCCATCGTACATATACTGAAAGGAAAAAGAAACGCATAATGGGTATTTCCGCTATATATTGTGTGTTTAATATGCTACTGCCAATCGAATGGTACAGGGCGACATTAGGCCTGTCCTTTCGGAAAGAAGGTTTAAACAGCACCGAATACACCAATGGTTACCCCTTTAAGGTTTCATTATCTAAAAAATTTGCATTTGACTCAAGCAGGTGAGCAAACTTAGGCTTTAAACGTTGCAATATCTTAACATTAGACACAATACTGAAATGGCTTGACTTTTTCAAGCGAAACTTCAACATTTATGAATTTCGTGTAGCAAAGTATACTTTGATTAAAAGTTCTACTACATGAACGAATTGTCCTTTCTGTAATTAGTTGTAGCTCTTTTTTGTACAAAACACGTTGAGCTATATCTGGACTATTACGTGGAATTATGTGTGTATAATAGTGTCGTATAGGCAATTTTTTGATTATGCGTTTCTTTTTCCTTTCAGAATACATATAAGCCAGTCTGAAACAGGTATATTATGTTGCTTACACAATATCATATATCTCAAAAGTGTAAACATGATACCACCTAAACACATACTATTATTTATCATAAAATATAAGCGTTTTTCATTGGTCTGGAAGCAGTCACGTGTGATTAAATAGTTTGGACCATTCTCATTGGAAATATGCCAACCGTTCAATAGTTCATCACGTGACCGTGCACTAGTAAATTTAGCGTGCAATAGTACATCCTTGTCATTGACGCGCTTTTTAAAAAAAAACAGCAAAGCGTCACGTGACCGTGCAATAGGTGACGCAGCGTCACGTGACCATACAAAAGTCGATCTGTGTCAGTGACGCAGCGTCTCGCGACCGTACAATAGTCGATCTGTGTCAGTGACGCAGCGTCACGTGACCATTCAATAGTGTATCTGTGTCAGTGACGCAGCGTCACGTGACCGTACAATAGTGGATCTGTATCAGTGACGCAGCGTCACGTGACCGTACAATAGTGGATCTGTGTTAGTGACGCAGCATCACGTGACCGTACAATAATGGATCTGTGTCAGTGACGCAGCATTACGTGACCGTGCAATAGTGGATATGTGTCAGTGACGCAGCGTCACGTGACCGTACAATAGTGGATCTGTGTCAGTGACGCAGCGTTACGTGACCGTACAATAGTGGATATGTGTCAGTGACGCAGCGTTACGTGACCATACAATGGTCGATCTGTGTCAGTGACGCAGCGTTACGTGACCGTACAATAGAGGATCTGTGTCAGTGACGCAGCGTTACGTGACCGTACAATAGTGGATCTGTGTCAGTGACGCAGCGTCACGTGACCGTACAATAGTGGATCTGTGTCAGTGACGCAGCGTTACGTGACCGTACAATAGTGGATCTGTGTCAGTGACGCAGCGTTACGTGACCGTACAATAGTGGATCTGTGTCAGTGACGCAGCGTCACGTGACCGTACAATAGTCGATCTGTGTCAGTGACGCAGCGTCACGTGACGATACAATAGTCGATCTGTGTCAGTGACGCGCTTGTTAAAATGAACATAGGAATCCGATACATTGTTTACACGGCTCACACTCCAAATTATAATTGTATTATTAAAAATTCAAAACCGTTATATTTTATGATATATATAACTATTTAATGTCTTAGGAGCCAATGGATTAGAACTATTTATCAGAGGGAGTGACTACTGACCCGAGAAGGTTACTATTGCACTGACGTCATGCCGAGTGCAATAGTATCCTACAATGATATTGACTTCTAAGAAATTAAATAGCTGTATACTATTGTTTACAGTCTTTAGCGTTATTTATCTACGTTATTTTTGTGTTTGAACTGCGATTAAAACATTAAAATCAATTATATATCTTAGATAGCAAACTGGTGTTAACAATTGTTTGGGACGTTTTGGGTTTAATTATGTATGACTCTATCAGGGAGTTGAAAGTATAATTGTTTTTGTAAAGAATTTTAATCAAAGATTTGCGGATACATTTTACAAGAATGGGATGAAAATATTGTAAATTCTTCTAGAGCAAGACGTTATAAATTGTTTTCAATTTTTAATTATTAATCATAAGTATAGCACTCATCTTATCAAAAAGAGTGTCAATACATTTGTAAGAGGAGCTAGTATTACGAGTATATTTGTAAAATGATTTTCTGTAACCTAGTTTGAAGTTGAAGAATGTTGAACTATGCTCTTTATACACGGTCATATACATATACGTGTGGTAATTTACTGATATTGAAAATTGTTGATATATTAAATCATATTGTAAAGTGTGTAGTGGTGGGCCGTTTTGCCTTTTGTAATAAATAAAGTATCTACCTGTTATTATTACCATTATTTTCCCATAGCTGATCATGTTCAACTACTAGAAGGTAAATACTCGTATAAAGTTAACAATTAAATCAATTTCGAAATACAGTATTTTAGGGTAAAGTGGAGGGGTAGGGTGGTGGGGTTAGGGGGAAGGGGGTGTAGGATGTGGGTACATAATCAAATCAGTAAAATGTCTAAATTTAAATGAAAGGAAACTGTCTATTTAGTTTCTGATTAAGATTTACTCTTTCAGTTGTACGATAGCAAAATTTCTGAAATTATTGTCCTATAACTGTGAATTGTTTAATAGTGTTTTTTGCACCAATATTTATATTATTTCAATGTATCCGTAGAAGTGTCAAACTTTAACAAGTTGACTTATTTGATGATTACATTTGGACTTTTGTCCCTACCATTTATTATAACAGCAAATATTTATAACTGAATTTATTGTAATAGTATGAATATTTCGTTACAAAAACACACATCATTCGGGTAGTAAAGAATCATTTTTTTCTGAGGGTGTTATACTTATTGATACATTCTGCATGGACAAATGAACAATATTATTTCACCGATGCATAAATGTATGCTTATATGGTATATCTTAAAACCTGGGAAATTGTAAGATAATCTAAGATGCATCAGCTGAGAAAACTGAATATAAACAAAAAATGAATCTTTACTACCAATAATTCTCTACACCCAATACACTGTAGTACTCTACAGTATTTTTTTGTAACAAATAAGTGAACCACATGTTCAATGTAACACCAGTTTGCTATCTAAGATATACAATTGCTTTTTAATGTTTTAATTGATGGAAATCGGACTTGAAACACACAATTAATGTTGATTAACTGCTAAATGTAGTCAACTTGCATTAAGAGTATTATGTGTTGAAGTGATATCATTTTTACACATTTTGAATATAATGTCATGCACGCATGATCACAGTAGATATCACAATTATTGTAAAGGCTAATACATTCTTGATTATTTTCATACGCAATACATAGGTTAAATCACATTGTATAAACATTATGGTCCAGCTCGATTTGAAGAATGAACAAAAGTATGTATACACACCGAAGAGGAAATGTAGCATTCACAGAACACAGCAAAAACATTTCAGTGACGAATACGTCTACTTTATCTGCAAGTAGTGTTGGGTCACAAGTGCTACCGACACGAGTTACTGCCCTTCTCTTTCCATTTATTTAAACCCAGTATATACGGCGGCTAATTTAAAGACACAAACGCACTTTAAATATAACGTAAGAACAAACATCATCGATGAACTCAACATTCAAAATTCTGTGAAATAACAAAAAGCGGCACTTCATCAACATCTACACGCATCTGTCACGTGATTTGCATGAACTATTTTATTTATGGCGCAACTTCGTATATATATCCATTTGGTCAAAAAGGACACAAAGCAGTCATTACAAATATAAAGCAGGATATACGAACAGTTATGTACGTGAAAATTGAATATAACCATTTTAGATATGAATTACATCTATGCATTTTAAATGTATATATACCTGATATTTCTTTTACTCCGGTCCATATAAATAGATAATATACACTGGTCAAAATTGCTAACCGGTCATTTTATTATTTGGAATATTATATCAAATATTGTATATTTTGAGTTGATATTTCATACAAATAAATATGAGCAGCAAACAAAACAATCAATACACTTTGTAACTTCAAAATCCGCACTTCCGGTCTCGTGGCTTATTTTGGCGCGAAATCGCATTATTCTCCCGTGCTGCACGAGGTAAGATTTGAACATGTGTTTGTGTTCTCGGAATTGTTTATCGTTTCAATCCCAAACAAAAACTTACTAAAAATTAAATAAAAAATGCGTCGCATGACAACGGAAGAGCGTGGACGGGCCGTCGGTATGATTATTGCTGGTACTTCGATTCGGCAGGTAAAGGACATTGCGTAATTTGTTCATTTTTATTAATTTATTTAATCGATTGTCTACGTTTTATTTTCTCTTTTTCAAGTCCAGTATTGTGTATTATAATATTCCTCATCCTTCCGGCGGGTTAGTTTATTCATAAGGTTACTTGTCTGTCCGTCCGTCCGTCCGTCTCTTCGTTTGTTCGTTCGTACATGATTCTGTCTAACCATGTTCATTATTTCTGAAAAAGTCGCAAGCATGAGTTGTTTTATATGTATAGGTAGCCAGAACAGTCAACAGAAGTTTTTCAACAATTCACGACCTTTGGCTCAAGTACAATCGCACCGGAAGTGTTGATGACCTTCACCGAAGGCCAAAAAGACGTGTGACAACGCAGCGTCAAGATCGCTACATCCTTGTAACACACCTTCGTAATAGAAGAATAACAGCGACTGATACTGCCAGACGTTTAATAGGCGTCCATAATAGAAACTTGAGTGATCAAACAGTACGAAATCGACTACGGATCACGGGATTGAGAGCGAGAAGACCTTTTGTGGGATTAGTATTGACTGGAAGACACCGGCGAATTCGTCTTCAGTGGGCCAGAAGGCATTTGAGGTTCACCAGAGCAGACTGGGCAAATGTCGCCTTTACAGATGAGTCCAGATTTAATCTTCAGAAGTCCGACGGTAGAGAGCGAATTTATCGACGACTTGGGGAACGATATTCGGATAATTGCGTCAACGAAAGATCTCATTTTGGAGGAGGGTCAGTGATGGTTTGGGGAGGTATTAGTTTGCACACTAAAACTGATATGGTGGTTTTTCGAGGAAACCTGAACGCAGACCAATACCAGCAACAAATACTTCGACCAACGCTTATTCCCCATATTCGCGCTAACCGTGGGATGACATTCATGCAAGACAATGCACCTTGCCATACTGCAAGAACTACCCGTCAGCTACTTCAGGGCAACAACATTCGAACAATGGAGTGACCGCCATGTAGTCCTGATTTAAATCCAATCGAACATGTGTGGGACGAAATCGACCGTCGTGTGCGACAGTTACCAAGGCAACAACATATTGCTGACCTCACAAGGGACATAGTCAATGTTTGGAATAACATACCTCAGCGTTTTCTACATAACTACATAAATTCCATGCGACAACGCTGTTTAGCTGTTGTACGCGCAAACGGCGGTCATACGCGATATTGATTTTTGTAAATTTTGAAATTACTGGTATCTATGAATTTCGATAAAATAAACTTCTTTGAAATTCATAAAATACTTTGCTTTACTGATGTGATTACTTATAGAACATTTTTCAATACATTTATTTCCAATTTCACATATATTATTTATTTCTGAGACAAATAAATAAGAAAATAACAAGTGATCGGTTAGCAATTTTGACTAGTGTATATAGTACAGCTATATTAAATATAAATCTACCCGTTTTCTATAATTTGTTCTTTACTTATTCATTTGTTAATTTTATATATTCGTAACAACCGCCTGGGCTCCGGACCACGATAACGTTTCCCTCGTGTGCTAATGCAATTTAATGAAAAACGTGTGCGTGCGCCTGTTTGTGTGTGTGTGTCAACTATCACAAAACAGAAACTGAGTTTACGTGGTTTGTATCGTTTACATCATTTAAACTTATTGATATCCTCGTTGACTTTTGTGAAAGTGGCAGTGGCATACCTATGTTTTTTATCACAATACTTCTCAAGCCATCTATCAATGTGGGATTTGGTCTTGATGCTATGAGCCCACGTGATGAATTTTCCGAATGAACACTGCCTCTCTTGTTATACTGAACGTTATTTCTAATGTTTGATTCACAACTATTTAAATTGTTTGACTCAACACTTGACGGACATGATTCTATCACATTTGACTTGTAAGGGTTTCCGATATTTGGCACATATGTGTTTTTAATGTTTGTTGACAGGCACGTGGTATCCGTATTGTCATCGTAACATCTTTCAGTAACAAACTCGGTGTTAGTTTTGTTATAACAATCGGCTAAGTTATACAGGGACGATTCAGGCGAACATGTCTTTAGATTATCACTGTGGTCACCTTGAAGCAATTTTACCTCTTCTTCATTTTCATGAATGGGCGATTCAGTATCTGTATCGAATTCCTTTGGTTCAGAATGTATATCAACACACACATTTTTCGCATCTATGAACTCGTTTGTTTGCGGGGCAATTAAATTCTCTTTATCTGTCCTTAGACTTGTACTGGACGCATGGTATTCTGGGCATTGAGATCTAGAGGAAAGTAATAGAAAAATAATTTAAATGAACATATTTGAATAAAAATATAATATATGAATTCAAACAAATTCGGACAATAGTATCAACATGTAAATCTCAAAGCAGGAAAACGTTTGACCTACCCGCCATTAGATTCGTTGAAGTAGTCCTCACTAACCTCTATCGAGAGGTCAATGTACGACTGAGTCTCCTCTAAAAGTGCTTCTATTTCTCTCTTCAACTGCGTGAATGAAGGCCGATGGTTTGGGTTCGGATGCCAGCAGGAGAGCATAATTTTGTACCTTGCAAGATAAGGTTAAAGGTTAAATGTGTAATGCCTGTTTGCAGAATCTCAAAGCAAAGATGTCGCTTATTCCATATGGTGAAAACAGATGTAAATAAATACAGCAACAAACACAAGCAATATAGAAAATGGCAGACACGGTTAAATTGTGTCTGGAAGTATGCTGATTTCATATTTTAAGTTTAAGACAATGTCGTAAATAATGCGATTATATGCATTTCAATCATGAAATTATCTCTTGTGATAATACTCTTCTTCACAGTGATCCAGATATGAAACAATCTCATGGGCTAAGACTGAGCTTTATGTAACAGTGCATTATATTATATTATTATAGTAAAACCCTTACAATTGTGCATTGCAATTTTCTGGTTTCTCCATTCTGTAGCCATCGTTAAGTAAGCCATACAGGTCCTTCAGTGGAATACTGGGGTAAGGGGAACCCCCAAGGGTAACGATCTCCCATAGGACGATTCCAAATGACCAGCTGCATACAGAAAAGTACAGACAAATAAGGTATTTTTAATACAATGCCAATAACTGAAGAATATGCAAGCTATAACATAGTGGCAAAAATACAAAATAAAATATTTCAAAATTTAATTCGAACACATCATCGAACGATTAAGATTTATGGCGCAACATATATTATTCAAAGACGTCGTTACGGATTGTATTGGTTTACGCTCTGATTTTCCAGTTCCGAATAATTACTTGGGAGTTAAAACATGGTATCATGCAGGCAAGTCGTATTATTTTCTTGGTATTATTCGTTTAATAAAGATCGAATACGTATGAAGAGAGTACCATAATTCGTTGACATTATGCCAATTGTTATATTGTTAGCTTATAGAAAAAATAATGGATTGATTTGTCGTGACTAATCCGCCTTTTATATGTTACTTTCCAGTTATCATGGTTATCTATTTAACTCCCGTGATAATATAGTACATCTCGGTGATACAGATATGCTAGGCAGAGCTTACTTACACATCACTTTTAATTGTAAATCTTTGATTGAACAGAGACTCTATAGCCATCCATTTATAAGGCAGTTTCCTTCCTGATGTCGGTTGATATACGTTCGTTTCATAAACGTCACGTGTTAGCCCAAAATCCGAGATCTTGATGTGGCGATGGTCGAATAACAAGATGTTTCTTGCAGCAAGATCTCGATGTATAAACTTTCTTTGTTCCAAGAACTCCTTAAGAATACATACAACATTCTGTACTAGTATTACACAATACGTTCAAATTGTATGGTCTAATATGAAAACTGCAGATCTGGCAAAGACATTGCAGTTGTATTAAAGGAAGACACAACAATCTTGAAGTTTTTATCAATAATTAAAATTAGCTCACGAATTATTAATTCAGTATCATGTTGACTTCAAATTTGCTTGCATATACATGCATTTAAATACACTTTTGAGTGTTAAACTTTTCTTCGTTATTCTACCGCAAGTTTAAATATATTTCCGGTGAAATATAATAAATATTAAAATGCAAATACCATTCGCTTTATACTATTGTTATAATTAATATTAATGATTGAACACTTCCAAATGTATGTAGAAAAACTAATGGACGCCACGTGTTTTACAACAATCAAGACCGCCGTGTGTCTCTTTAAAAATGTGAACATATCAATTGTGTCTATAGTTTACCATCAACCTATATACTGTAAAATGATACATTCAAATGCATGTGTATGATCAACAACATATATCATTTTTTGTTTAACAACTTGTACTTCTTTTGAGATGTATCGTTACCAGTTAGAGAGTCAACTTTATATTAATGACAAGTCTCACCGATATCAGCTATGGACTTACCATTCCTATTGTGATTTGCCTGCCATATGAGAGAAGCTGTCCTTCTGATATCTCGGAGTTGCCATCTAAACCTTAAAATACCAGTTATAAATGTATATTGTCATCAGCACCTTAAAATACCAGTTATAACATGTAAGTTGTCATCTAAACTTTAAAATACCAGTTATAAATGTATGTTGTCATATAATCCTTAAAATACCAGTTATAACATGTATGTTGACATATAAACCTTCAAATACCAGTTATACATATAAAATAAATGCATATACGTTCATTTTGTGTCATACTGTATATGCATATGTGTACTGTCAATGTGTTGTATCAAAGTTTAAACAAACATACAGCTACTTTATTATTATGTGAATATTCGGCAATTTATGCAATTCTGATATTATTTTTTAATCAAGGAAAATAATTCTATTAGCACTTTTGCTTTATTTCTAATCCTATTATATGTTTGGTACAATTACTTATGTAATGTTGTTAGTTTTTAAAAAATAAAACACGTTTAAACCAAATGCATTATACCAAATGGGAAGACCTACAAAATTGAAATAATTGTATGTACCTATAGTGTCTGAGGCGAGGCTTGTATGACTGACGGTACAGTTTGTATTTAATATTTGGCCAACGCCGTTTGTTGTTTGTAAAAGCTGACTGGTTTGTCTGTAGTCCGCGATATCCGGCATTAGTGTGTACGTTGAAGGCATATTACACATCAGCTACAGATGAAGATATGTTATAATACAGGATTGTTACTTTAGACATATCAAATTAAAGTAACACAATCTAAATCACTGTTTGTGATTGAATTTAACGATATTGCTTTTAAAAAACAAAGTGTCATAGCACTACTTTAAGGCCGGGATTCATTGTAACAATCTCCACCTGGACAGCAATTCTAGAATGTACTGAATCTGCTGAAAAATACACTTTCTTCTACTGTGCTGTGATTGGCTAATAGCGCTAGGGGTAAATTAGACATTTGAAGCAGACAACGCAATGCAGCATTTTTAAGTATTGAATTGTTTAATATTTTTACTGATCAGATATCCATACATTCGAGAACAGTTTTGCCAAATTTCTATCAGTTCAGTGAAGTACATGTAGGATATCTAAATTTTCAATTTTCACTTCACCTGTGCTTATAAGGTGCAGCGTATATCATCAAAGTATACATTTTCTCTTGATTCTGATTTTAATTTAGGACTCTGGTCTTAAAAGTTTTATTTTTCACGAAACGCGTGCCAAACTGTAAAAATGAAGAACTGAACTGAAAATGTGTATTACACTTAGTATTACACCGATTGATTGCTTACGTGACAAACTCCGGCATATAGGAAGGGAAAATACTACACTAGAAAACCATAGCACAACGTATTCTCCATTTAGAGACATCCATGAAGATTATGCTTCTTATACTGCTCTTAAATAGAACAACATCATTATAACGTACTATTCAAATACCATTTAAATATCATCACTATCCGTTAAAAAATAAATACCATAATACCTTTTCTCTGTATTTTCTGAGGTAGTTCCTGAGATCACCTAAGGCACAGTAGTCCATTACAAGACACAGTTTTGGACCACTCAGACAACTTCCGATTATACTAACAATAAATGGATGATGACCGAGATTCTTCATGGATTGAATCTCTAACATAAAACTTCTAGATTCATCCCCAGTGTAGAAATCTGAAACGATATTGTTGGTGGAAAAAATATTGTTTGAACTGACACATATAAGTTGCACAGCACGGAGTAATATGGCATGTTCCTACCTATTTATCTTTGTTTGGACCTTAGCCAAACCTCGTGTAAACAATTGTTTTCATTTAAATTGATATAGAATGTAAGTATATTTTTGATATAAAAGACAATTTGAAAATACCTCCATACATTAAAGTGGGATTAGAAGATGAACTGAACATGCATTTAAGATTGCTTTATATTGGATATTGAGTGTATTTTTATATGTGAACGTTTGTAACATGTCTTATTAGTAGTTATCTTTAAGTTGTCAAGTTATTAAAAGTTTTGTTTTAGAATTAACGTTTGTAAGGCCAACAGTAAAACTAACTAACAAACAACACAATTAGATCACATTAATATAAAGAAATACGCGTTGTTTTATTTAATTAATTACCTTTTAACATTTTCACAGCAACTATTTTTCCATCGTTTTTGTCCCGATCATTTTGACTTTGATAATATTCCGCTTTTACAACTTTACCAAAGGCTCCTTCTCCAATGACAGAGATGAAATCCAGGCAGGCATAATCCAATTCGTAATCATCGGGTTTAGCATACCGCGTGGCTTCAAGTGGTCCTCTTGGTATACCTTCATATATTGGATTTAATTCCTACATAATTATGCAAAAACAAATAATTATTTTAACGCACTTGCAAATCCTGCAATTCGATTAGTTGATGTTCAAACATTTGCGACTATTAAAGTATGCATAAACCGTCGCAAATCAAGTCATGTGACGTTCAAC
Source organism: Cyrtodaria siliqua (assembly GCA_037043455.1). Taxonomy (NCBI): domain Eukaryota; kingdom Metazoa; phylum Mollusca; class Bivalvia; order Adapedonta; family Hiatellidae; genus Cyrtodaria; species Cyrtodaria siliqua. The sequence continues at coordinate 32,505 of JAWPHD010010511.1, forward strand.
CGTCAAAAAACGTGACGTCGTTACGTTTAATTTCAATGTGTTTGGGCGTTTCGAAAAAATTGTCAAAAACAATGAAATGAGATAGAAACGGGTTAACCAGTATTGCCATTTTGACTTTGACGACGATATATCAGTCGTCTAAAGGTCGCAAATGTTGTTTAATGGCGGCACGTTAACAAATACTAGCACTGACATTGACAAAGTTCACACATATGGACCAGTGGCGAGAACTCGACGTGTATTTTATCACTTGTGATACATTGTTATTATATGACTACAACTATATCTATCAACAACCACAGCAGTTGCTGAGAAAACCAATCTAGAGTATGACCAGAAAACACGAGGGACACAGTTTCGTGTACTTTCCACCCCATTCGCAACATCTCGTATACTTCATTCGCGGGATCCCGAGGAATGACGGGATTGGCCGAGCGTTCACGATTGTTTCCACCCATTTCACGGTTTCAGAAGACGCTATCAAATATTCATTTGTTTAATGTCCATATATACATAATCATATTTATGTTTTATTGATATAAACGTTAATGCACTCCAGTTTGGTTGAGGTTAAGCCTTGATGGGATTTATTTATTTACACTGTCTCGTTTTATTGGGAAAACATTAGGATAAGAATGAAATGTGATGCACCCTTTGACATAACGGCCATTTTGCCACTGACCTTGTCAAGGCGATACCCATAGTGTCAATTACTTTATTTGAAAATGATGATATTTTCATAAACAGTGTTGATTTGTTTTAAATGCGTGTTTATGGTTTACTATGATGACGACTACCTAAATCCTTAAAGGACGGTAGCTTTAATCTTGTCTTGTCGTACCCCTAACGGTTTGTGTTCCTGTTTGGCTTTCTATGTAATTTTTATATTATTTATACATGATCATTAATGTGTTTTACTTATGTTGCCTATTAATGCTGCCTTGTTTGTTAAAGAATATAACCTGGCGGGAATATCTTTATTTACACTGTCCCATTTATTGGGATGGCATTAGGGTAAGAGTGAGGTTTGGTGCACCCTAGAACCTGGTTTAAACTCCCAATGACCTTTTTTCACTGACCGTTCCAAGGCGGTAGCTCTGTTGTCAACCCTTTTGTGTTTGTGATGTCTTGTCTTGCGTTTTATTCATATTTAAGATTGTTCTTCGCTACTGTTTTGTTTGTGGTTGACTGTCGTCCTTGAATGCTACTTGTCCTGTTTGATTTTTATATCTACTTTTCATAAAACGTGTTGATTTGTTTAAAATGTGTTTTTATGGTTTACATTTGTTTTTCTACGTTCAGAAAATGCTACATATTTCTGTTTGACTTTGATATCTACTTGTATAACTATACACTACATTATATAAAGAAACTAAATACAAACATGCGTTTTACCTCTACTGGTCCGGATCTCGTTGACGATGGGTAGGGTTTATATGCCCTTCGTCTTCGCAGTACAACGATCCGGATGACAATTATCAGTGCCATAATCAAGATCACTGGAACAATGATGATAGCAACCAGTTCCAGCGTTGACAAACGTCCCGTGTGCACTGTAATTATGCAGCAATATAACACTTAATAATGGTGTTTACGTTTGTGCTCCAATTTAGGTAACCAGAAAACAAAGTAAAAGTCACACTATAATCATGATAACACATAGTTTGATATAAACCATTGGTAATAGTTATAGGTTGTTCCAAAATCATACTCAATTAAGACATTGGAACCCATTTGTGAGCTTGATGATAAGAAACTGTTTCCAACAAATCGTGATCTCAACAATTACCCTTCTGTATAGCATCTTCCACGTATCTTCACTCGTTCAAATGTTATAGAGGGCACGAACTATGGTATGGATTAACGGACGAACAGACGGACAAAATGACCTTCTTGTCTTGACCTGCATCTACATGTTTCAATGATGCATGTTTGCATAATAATAATCGTTCACTGGTTCAAAGTAACGGACCGTACATACAAACACCCACTTCTGATATATTGGAGCAATCTGCGACAAATTAACTAGTGGACAATATGTTTCCTGTAAATTATCATATACTCCACCGAAGGGGTTCAATTGTTATAGAGCAGAAACGAAATATGTAGAACGGAAGGGCGAAATGAGAGGCAAAGCAGTATTTTCGCCCGCACTCTCACATACACGCTCAATATATTTATAGGCAGATGCATTAAACAACATATCTAACATTAGTCGCCAAGTTTAAATTTGACCTGGTGTCCTCAACATCATTATCACCTTTGCATAAACTATCAACAAACAATCTTCACTGATTCAAAATTATAGTGATAACAACACGTATCTGGAGTTGAAATCTGTTCCCCATTTACCTTTTAATAAGAATACTAGTTGTTTGTAGCCTGATCAAAGATAAATTGAATTTACAGAAGACATTTGCTAGGGAAGTGACTACCTTTCTAACTTGTTATAATGTTAGGTCTGTCTTTACAAACTGCCCTAATGATACGTAAAACATGTGGACTTGCTCCCACTGTTTGCAAAGCGTTATCTTTTCTTTAGAAAACATCGTTATTAGATATGGTAAAACCGTTTACCGCCAGGTTTTTGGTATTCCTATGGGTACTAACTGTGCGCCATTTGTCGCAGATTTGTTTTTGTACGGTTATGAAAGAGATTGCATGTTGAGTTTGTCACTTGCTAGTCAGCGAGACATTATTGATGCGTATAATAATACATCTCAATATCTGGATGGCATATTCAATATTGATAATCCGTTCTTTGCTCATATGGTCACTAATATGTATTCACCAGAGCTAACGTTGAATAAAGCCAACAAGTCTGATTCCATAGCAGCAATCCTCGAGCTTCATCGCTCGATTTCAAATGATTACATACATACAAAAAGACTATGATAAGAAAGATTACTTTAACTTTGACATTGTTAACTATCCACAATTACCTCGTACTACATCTTACAGGGTTTATATGTCCCTGCTAATTCGTTTTGCTAGGGCATGTAACGATGTTAAGGATTTCAATTATCGATATCAAGTCATTACAAGTAAACTTCTTCAGCAAGGCTTTCGTTATCATAAACTACGTAGATCTTTCTCAAAGTTATATCGCCTGCTGGAAAAGTACAACACCAGCCTAAAAAAGCGACTAGGAATATCACAACCGTTATAGATGTGATCTATGAACTTTGGAAATTAAAGGGGCTTGACGGATATCTGAACATTTTACAAAATTAATCAGGAAATTCGTCAGAAAAGGATACGAACCCCGAACCCGAAAAGGGAGGTGTGTGCAGGAACCTTCGTCCCTCTGGTTTTCTGGTCGTACCCTAGATTGCTTTTTTCTTGATCTGCAACTGCTCTGGTTGTTCAGTACCATTTTGGAGACATCCTGATGTGTTTCTAATTATGTTTTGTTTCATATATCTTTGCAATAACTTTTGATGAGATGTACTGTTTTACACTGTCTTGTGAATTTGAGCGCTGAAGACAGGATACTAGCGAGGTTGTATACAGTTAAAATCGATCTAAGCTAACCAGTAGGCCATATTGCCTACTGACCGTTCCAAGTCGGAAACCCTGTCTTCTCCACTCCTACTGTTGTGTATTGTCATTTTCGTTGTATAGTTATTGTGCGCTCGTTTGTGGTACCGTGCGGATGTACGGTTCCATTGCGTTTGCATGCAGAGATTTCTATAGGACGATTTTTCTCATTTTTCTATAATTAACTCGCAAGTAATATGGTCTATACGCAACAAGGCAAAGAACTCTAGTATAATATAATGAAACACATTTTTGAACAGTTACCTCCCTGAGAATATAATGATTGCGATACCGAATCGATATATCTTTACGATTGAAGCGAAACATTTATATTCAGACATGGTGGCCGTTCCTGAAACTTAACATTTTTATGATTTGTTTCCTTTTTAAATGTTTTAAATGTTCATTACTAGTGAAAGTTTTAGAGTGTATAATTTTATATGATATTAACGCAAGTATATTTTATGTGGGATATAATTACATCGGTATTGTTTCCTAAATCGCATACATAATGTAGACGGCTTTCAACCAAACCATCTTTATAACTTTGTATCTCATGAGATATGACGTCTATTCGTCCGTCAACATGTCCATAGACGACTCTTCGTCAAAATCCACTTTGCAGTTTTTTATCGAAAACCTTACTGAAGAAGTGTACTTGTAATAACTTGATTTCGATCATTAAATCATTAACATCGTTACATGCCCTAGCAAAACAAATGCGCTGGGAGATATAAACCCCGTTTGTTGTAATACGTCTCCATCTAAATTTGGGGAGTTAACGATGTCAAATTAGTCATATATTTGAGTATGTATGTAATCATTTGAAATCGAGAGTTGAAGATCGAGGAATGCTGATATGGTGTCCGAACTGTTGGCTTATACAACGTTAGCTTTGGTGGATAGAAATTAGTGACTATATGAGCAAAGAACGGATACTCTATATAATGTATGTCATCCAGATACCGAGATGTATTATTAAATCCAGAAATAATGTCTCTCTGGCAAACAAATTACAAACTCAACATCTCGTTCATAACAGTATAAAAACAAATCTGCACTAAGTGGCGCACGAAGCATGAAACACAGAAGAACGTATTTACATACATGTTACCATATGCTATACTTAGCTAAGTAGCTAAGTATAGCATGCATAACAAATATTATGTACATCATTGCAAAATACTACTTCGCGAACAAATAGTACAATGGTACCAAATGTAAGTAAATGCTGTATAATATAATTATTTAAAAACAAAAATAAACAAAAAAAGTCGCCAAATAATTTACAGCTGTATCCAGCTCGAATGACTATATATAGCTAGTAACGCTGGAGAAGAGTCAAACGTTTTATCAGTATTTTATATATATAAGAATGAAGTACATTAGTATGGTATACCTCTTCAAGGACGTCACATATTACATTTTTGCTCATTAACATAATATTAAAGACTTGTGGCTTATACCATTATGCAAAAACGGTGAAGAAAAACACTTTTCCTTACATGCTGTACTGTCGGTTTCATCATATATCTTGTCTGGTTTACTTATTGGTCCTCTCAAACCTGAAAAAATGATATTCATACTTTTCTACTGTCGAGTATTATTGGATATCTAAACAAATCACTTTCTCATTACGACTTCACCTGGTTAATTAACAAGAGCTGTCGGAGAACAGCGCAGCTCGACTATTCAATTTTTTGGCATATATGTGTAAGAATTGACAAAAGCAACAAAGAAATATGTAAAAAAAAAAAGTCAAGTGGGGGTGGGGTGGGGGGGGGGAGCGGGGTGGGGAGAGGCGGGAGTGAGTTGGGGGCTGGGGAAGGGTGCAACATATATGTGTAAGAATTGACTAAAACAACAAAGAAACATGTAAAAAAAAAATCTAGTGTGGTTGGGGGGGGGGGGGCTTGAGAGGCGGGTGTAGGTGGGGGGGGGGGGGAGGGGGCAACATATATGTGTAAGAATTGACAAAAGCAACACAGAAATATGTAAAAAAATAAAGTTTCAAGTGGGGGTGGGGGGTGGGGTAGAGCGGGGGGAGAGGCGGGAGTGGGTTGGGGGCGGGGGGAGGGGGCAACATATATGTGTAAGAATTGACTAAAACAGCAAAGAAATATGTATAAAAAAAAAAAAAGTTAAGAAATGACTAAAACAACACAGAAATATGTAAAAACAACAACAACAAAATTAGATTTTCAAGTGGGGGTTGGGTGGGGGGAGCGGGGGTGAGAGGCGGGAGTGGGTTGGGGGTGGGGGGGAGGGGGCAACATATGTGTGTCATAATTGACTAAAACAATAAAGAAATATGTAAAAAAAAAGTTCCGAGTGTGGGGCGGGGTGGGGGGGGGGATGATGGGGTGAGAGGGGGGGGGGGGTTGAGGGGGGTTGCAACATATATGTGTTAGAATTGACAAAAGCAACACAGAAATATGTCAAAAAAATTATAATAGTTTCAAGTGCCCACCACGCCCCACAAACTTTTTTTTTTTAACATATTTCTTTGTTGTTTTAGTCAATTCGTACACACATATGTTGCCCCATCCACCCCCACCACCCCCCCCCCCAACCCACTGCTGCCTCTCACCCTCATCCCCACTGCACCCCCATCTCCCCCAACCACCCCTGGGGTGATGGGGTGAGAGGCGGGAGGGAGGATGAGGGGTGGGGTGGGGGGGGGGGGGCAGGGAGGGTTGCAAGATATATGTGTAAGAACAAAAGCAACACAGAAATATGTAAAAAAATAAAAAGTTTCAAGTCTGGGGCGGGATGGGGGTGGGGGTGATGGGGTGAGAGGTGGGGGGGGGGGGTGGGGTGGTGGGGGGCGGGGAGGGTTGCAAGATATATGTGTAAGAATTGACAAAAGCTCACAGAAATATGTAAAAAAAAAAAAGTTTCAAGTCTGGGGTGGGATGGGTGATGGGGTGAGAGGTGGGGGGTGGGTTGGTGGGGGCGGGGAGGGTTGCAACATATATGTGTAAGAATTGACTAAAACAACACAGAAATATGTAAAAAAAAAAATAAAAAAAATTAAAAGGTATGGAGGGGAGTGGGGGCGGGGTAGAGGGGGGGAGGAGGGAGCCCATGACCCAATATGGGTGAAGTAATAAGATGCGTAATGCTATAACAAATCCCAAACCAAAATTATAGATATATACATGCTTACATGCAAACCTAGATCTGCATTTATTGCACATTTTATGGGCCATCACAATTTGGGTTTCATTGGAGCCCAGAATTTGCAGAAGACAAAATTACTTATCCAACCCTTTACAACATACTATAAGGAAACCAATTCCAAAATTTAGTTCAGCTAGAACAAAAAATGTAAGAGATATAGACCTGTAAACACAGCTTACACGCAAAATTTGATGTGAAACAGACATATTTTAAGGGCTATCAGAATTTGGGTTCCATGGGAGCACAGGGGTTACAGTAACCAAAATTACTTAAGCAGCCCTTACGATAATGCTATAAGGAAGCTAATGGCCAAATTTGGTTGTGCTAGGGTAAGAATTGTAAGAGATATAGACTTGTAAACACAGCTTACACGCAAAATTTGATGTGAAATGGGGCACATTTTATGGGCTATCATAATTTGCGTTCCATGGGAGCCCATGGGTTACAGGAACCAAAATTGCTTATGCAGCCCTTAAGATAATGCTACAAGGAAGCCCATGAACAAATTTGGTTGTGGTAGGATAAGAAATGTAAGAGATATAGACTTGTAAACACAGCTTACACGCAAACCTTGATGTGGGACGCCGACGCCGACGCCAACGCCAACGCCGACGCCGACCCCGGGGTGATTACATAAGCTCTCTTATTCTTCGAATAGTCGAGCTAAAAATGAAAACATTCAATACATCTTCCCTATAGTTCAGGGACTAAACATTCCGCAATAAAGGCTAATATATTGAAAGAGCTCTGTGGATAAGACCCGTTCCTCGGAGTCTTCATTGGCAATACCGTACTATTCGTTTCTTAAAAGAACGTATACTAAATATTTGTTTTTGTGTTCAGTGGAAGATGCAACATTATTCTCACGAGTGGCGTAGCAGCTTCCACTGAAAAACAACAAAAAAAATCTCTTTTTTTGTTATGCTTCCATCAGTGTTTTTATGTCTATTCCGCATTTGTATTCCCCACTGGTAGCCATAATTTATAACCGCTTCACTACAGATCACTAGTTAATACACGACATAAAATAGTTCTGAAATTAATTTCAGTAAAAAATACTTTCCGTGAAATAAACAAGAAAATGTATTTAAAAGTTATTAAATACGTAGGTATCACGTCAAACATTCAACTATCAGCAGAAAATGATTCAACATTATATTGTTAAAGGGAGGTAATCATTATAGAAAAAAGTAGTTTCAAACACAGTGAAATTTAATTTATTTATGGTAATTTCACTGTTTGAAAACAGACGATTACTACCTGTATTTCACTCAGAAAATTATATAAATCACCGGAAAGTATAAATAAACTTTTTTTTATCGGTTTTAATAAAAGTACATGGTGTATAATCATACCGGTAACATACATAATTGTAATCATCATTAATGAGTATGCGTTATATTTGACATATGTTAGTAAACCTGAGATCGTAAGAAGGTTGTTCAAGAACATAACACACTCATTAAAAAACAACTTTATACTGGTAAGAAAAACGAAGTACCAGACACGCTAAATAAGGCAGCAGACATCGACAGGCAATTTTTACAACAAATTAACACACTTTCTAAACATGCTGACGACGAGGTGTACATAAAACTTACATATTTTGTAAATATAGACAAACAGGTCAAACCCCAAAACTACAGCGTCAAATTAAGAGTTATCAGCTCATAATTCATTGTACGCATATTCAATCACGGGTATTTAATAGCCCGTGAATAAACCTATACTTGTAATCGGTACATATACACTGCTATATGACCTGCACATCTGGATAGAGTTTTGCTAAACGGTTTTGTAGTGTAGTTTTGCCGTCCTTTGAGGGCTTAGTTTCTTTAAGTGTACTAGTGATGTAAATATTGATACGTAACAAAGCATCGAAAAGGGAAATGTAATTGTTTTTGGCGTTAAAGCCCTATTTCCCGGTGCTACATGCTGATGTCAAAAACATGACCAGTTTGTTTATTTACCGTTAGCATGCTCTTTGACTTATTATGTAGACTGAGCCTGATTAAAATCCTGATTAAAATATTACTTCTTTAATTGGCAAGGATTTATTTTATATTATCTAAGGTGTAGCTATCTAATCATGAATATACCTGGTACTTTGCCTTAATGAAGAAAACACAAACGAGCAACCAGATTTATATTATCTATACTAAAAACAATTGATAGCTGTTTATTGTTTTAGAACAATAAGAATGACAAAACCTAACAAACAAAAAAACAACTGAAAAACAAACAAATTGTTTATGCTATCTGTATGGGATAAAGGGATCACATTTTCAGTATTTATTGACATTCACATTAGCGTTTGTTTAGTGCTGTGTGGCTGTGTACAAACCAGTAGTGTTATTATTAGTAGGCCCGTTATGTGTTGCTTTAAGGTAGAATATCGCTTAAGCGAATCAAGTGGACATAGCCTCCAAAGTGAGCTCTTTCCTCCACCGCAAAAGATTATTCTATTTATCGATCACTTTCCGAGATTAGTAGTCCCAAGGTCTTGGAAACTAAATAAATATGTGACCGTGTACATTCTGGGAGGTGTTATCTCAGAAAGCACTGAAAGAACCAAGTTGCCTTTTGTGGAGGAGGAAAGAGCACACATTATAAGTGTATGTGCACTTTATTTGAACACAGTTCGTTAAATAATAAGAAAGTTATGAAGAAAAATCCTATCTGAATTTGACGCTTTGTTTACATATTTTTTTGCCGTGAAAGCGATAAAAACGTCACGTGGTTTCGCCACCCTGATAACTAAACAACTGCGATGTTATAACTAGTATGCGGTTGTCTCTTTGAGTAAATATACGGTTTAATAAAGAACTATAGATTTTTTGTCATAATATTGACATGAATATGAAACAAACTCATATTTAGGTATTCTGACGATCCTGGTCAGGGGCGTAGCCAGGCATACTCCTGGGCGTACTCTTGAAAATCGAATGTAAAAAAAATAAAAGTCCTTATTTTTTAAAATCAGCAATAAAAATTGAAGGGGGTGAGGCACTATTTTTAAAAACACATTTAATGAATGGAGGCGAGAGCCTTCAAAATCTCGCTCAAATGAAGCCACAAACCTCCGAAATTGCACTCAAATTTCAAAATTGTCCCGTACCCCCAAGACCAGGAGGGAGACACCCCCTCCCGTATTCTCCAAAATACTCTGGCTACGCCCCTGCTGGTGAATAAATAGTTAATCATTAAACCGTCAAGTGAATTAGGTATCAATGCAAATTGCTTTCTATTACTGTATTGACCTACACCAAATAATGTTATTTAGGTAGTGTTTATGTAACGTATTTGTGACTGTTGACACACAGCTCTACAACAACAAGCTCACCAGAGTTTGATGTTATATTTCTACCAGAGTGTGTTGAGTTATTTCTCGGATCGTCTGGAATGAAGATACATGCATAACAATAAATATTTTTAATATTTTGGTACCTTTGACACATTAAAACGACATGTTAGGCCATATATGATGGTCAATGTTTTTCGTGGTATACCATCCCATTTTCCTTGGGTAGAACTAATACTGTATGACTAAAACCATCCGTAAGAATCGACACATTATTTCAATTGACAAGTCGATCTCCCAGTGTGAGTCGAACCAGCAGTGAGAGACTTATAAAGTTTGAGACGCAGCATCTGTAACACTCAGTTACTAATATAAAAATATTAAAAAACTAATACTGAATGATATGAAGCGCAACTATGCTATCCTGACTTAGTCATAAAAAGGCACGAGGCTCATTTTGAAAACGTTCTATAAGTTAATATAAAAGGGAGAAAAGCCATGTTATAACGCCAACACACTGATGAAATACTATTTATGATTTGAACAAGGGCCAGAATTCCTAATTCACCCAAGTCACACATGCACATACATGTGAACAATGGTCCTACAGAAACCACAGCACCCAAATACAATGGCATATAATGTATGAACTTTTACCACCAAATAAATCAAATGACAAATTCAATAATAAAAAAAAAACAACAGGGCAACTGTACCAAGAGTTTGTTTGTGTGGTTTAAAGTAGAATATCACTTCAACCGGTGCTAGAGGGCGTGAGAGCTGTGGCTCTTTTCAAGAATAGACTCAATAAGACCGATTATGTTAATTTTCTCTCTTGTTTGTGTTGTTGCTTCAAAGGGATTCCCGTTTCAGTATTTGGTTACTAGTATAACACTATGTTCAGTATATCATTATGTCACAAAAGCTATCGTTAAACATGTTTAACGAATCTGGCAGCTCTGGGTGTTTGCATAAGGTCTATAGCCGAAGAACAAAACGATAGCATTGCATTGTTGCTTAACCGCTCACCAACACGTTGATATAAATTCCTACCGCCCCAGACATAGACATATACGAAAACATAGGATTCCGGTAACGAACCATTTCATATTCGTACCAACGAATAAACTCCTATTTTTCTAAAATGTGATCGAAGATACGGTACTGGCCGGTTTCTGTCCTCATCCGGCAAATGAGGTTAAGGTGGAAGAGTTTACCTATGAAAACCATAGAGGTATTACCTCCGTACTAACATGTCACTATCCAAGGCAAAACCCATATTAACAATGATGCTTTACTTTAGCAATACTATCTTAAAGCTGTATGTATAGTATATTGATTTCGACATCGACGAGGTAAGTTTACACGTAAAATGTTATACAAATGTCATATTATTTCAAATTATATACTTATTCTCGACGAGGTAAGTTTACACGTAAAATGTTATACAAATGTCATATTATTTCAAATTATATACTTATTCTGGTTCTATTGAATTATATAAAGTACGATAGGATTAAATTATTCTTGTGTTTATGGGTTTTTCTGTTTGTTTTTATTAAACACCTTTACAAGTCACGCATAAAATATTATACAATTTAATTTGTATTCACATTGAATATTAAATGTGCGCGTAATCATAACATTTTACGATCCAACAAACCACTTTTTTATGATTCCAAAAGTTATATTTAAGATTCGTAAACATAATGCTTTAAATTCATTTATTTGTCCAAATGTAAAAAGCATCCCTACTTCATCGTATCACGACACTTTTGTTTTTTATATGGACCGTTCATCGTCTTAAAACATTTGTGATGTGCGAATATTGATAAGAAAATATTTTTGTTGTATGACAAATGTTCACGTAATGAAATTTACACAATACAATGCAGTTTACAGTATCATGTTGGAATTATATTGCATACATACATATACGAGTGAAATTATACCTCACGCATTATAGCACAGAGATATAACGGAGAAACATATGCAAGATGTGATAAAATAGATCGATACATACATCATTTATGTAATAGATAGAGTATGGTTTCATTGAGTTGGGCGTATCCCATCGAGGTGTTTAAATTATCCAACGATATGAAACCATACTGATATGAAACCATACTCTATTTGTTTTGTAGCATGTCCATTTCAGCTCTGTTTCAGTTATTCTAGCTGTTATTCTTACTGTTATTCTCACAGTTATTCTGACAGGTCTTATTTTCAATTAAACGATTTACACCTGTGTCTGAACAAAGAGAATTGTCTGTGACCATGTCGTGGTGAAAGGTTAACGTATATATCATCACGTTTGCACGTGTTACATCTAAAAAGATGCGGTTGTTGTAATACATCCTTTGACACGACCGCCTGCAAAGAGTGGACACTGCAGATAGTATAGCATTAAGGTGCGAGTTAGTGTTAATCACTTTCATGTTATTGATATAGCTATTTCTAAGCAAAATTAGTAGCAGGAGCGTAAATGTTCACATATTATTAAGTCGTGGACCCATGAGTTCATATCAATTGGGAGCGCCATTTCTTCTTGTTTAAGAAACTCATTCTCTTCTATACAACGAAGACCGAAACATACATTGTAGCGATTGAATGCTATTTTACCTTTAATTTCGGTACGAAACATGCGCTTTCTCTCATTGTTGAAAGGAAAATATGCAATGGTTTCATAATTTTCAGATTTTAGAAGGCCAAAATGGCGTGTTCATTTTTATTCTCTGGATCCACGATTGAAATGAACGCATTTAATTGTTTTTTTCTCAAAGAAACGTAACTCTAACTTACCAACAAAATGACTCAATTTAGCGCTGTCTCCCCTGCCTCCATCCGACTCAGCAGTTAGCGAGAAATGGTACATGTTGTGGTTATGGATGTTGTCTAGCGTGATTTCCGTCTCCGACTAGACCGGAAGATAGATTAAACGTTCGTGAACATAATATGTATATCAAGATTGATCTTAATTTAAAAATAAATGTAGCATGCTACAAATACTGACAAAGTACAGTAAGATAGTTATGTAAAACAACATCGTTTAGTTACAACACAAAACAAGAAACAAAAAAATGTAACACGATCTATCATAGGCCAATGAAGCTCGACCGAGATGAGTTGCACCTTAGAGCATCTTTGTGTTTTACTTATATTGCCTATTAATGCTGCCTTGTTGGTTAGAGCATAGTTCATGGCGGGGATTTCTTTATTTACACTGTCCCGTTTTATTGGGTTGACAGTAGGGTAAGTGTGAGGTTCGGTGCACCCTAGAACCTGGTTTAATTCCCCCAGCGGCCTTTTTTTGCCACTGACCGTTCCAATGCGGTAGCTCTATTGTCAGCCCTTTTGTGTTTGTGCCTTTTGTTCATCTTTAATTTGTTCTTTGTTTCTGTGTGTGTTTGTGGTTGACTGTAGATGTACCTCTCACGAACAGACTCCGTACAACCGAGTCTGCTATTGTTCTCTCTTGTTTGTGTATTTTTACTCCAAGGGATCCCCCTTTCTATACTTATTAGCAGCTTTGTGGCTTTCTAGGCTATTTTGGGTATTCATATATGCATGAGCATCTTTCTGTTATACTTATATTGTCTATTAATGTTTCCTATTTTGTTAAAGAGAATTGCCTGTCAGTATTTATTTATTTACAGTGTTCCTTTTATTTGGATGAAAATTGGATAATATTGAGGTTTGATGCACGTTGGAACTTGGTTAAACCCCACCGCGGTCTTTTTGGCAATGATAGTACCAAGGCGGTAATTCTACTGTCAACCCTTTTGTGTTTTGTATTGTAATTGTCGTTTATTTTGTATGCATATTTTTGGTTGACTGTGTTCTGTGAAAGCTACATTTTCTGTTCGACTTTATACCTACTCTGATCTAGCCAATGATAAGGAGGATAGTTTCTCGACAGACCTTGTAGGATGTAGAGCACCAAAACAATGCACATATATTTCTGAAAGGAATCCCGCATAAACACATTTCAAATAACGACTCATCGGTGTCCTCTCGACACCGCCTTTTTATCGTTAGCTATGTCCGTCCGTCCTTACGTCCTTCCGTATGTACGTACGTCATTCTGTCCGACCCGATAAGTTTATGTGTCTATTTCCTTCCACACTTTCCAACCGATTGCTTCAAAGGATGCTTACATGTACCTATGATGTCAAGATGTGCACATCGTTTCGATGTCAAAATCGACCCAGTATTATCGGAGTTCCGGCCTCTTTTCGTCTAATTTTACGTCAAAATATATTGTGTCCATTCACTCCTAACAGTTTTCAATCGATTGCTTCCGAACTTTACAGGATGTTTGCCTATGATGTAAAGATGTGAAAATGTGCATATTGTCTCGGCGTCAAATTCGACTTAGTATTACCGGACTTATGACCTTTTCCCGTCAAATTTTGCGTTAAGATATCGTGTGTGTCTTTTTACACTGATTGTTTTCAGTGGGGGCATCCGTGTCCCATTGACACATTTCTAGCTTGATTTAATGTAAGAAAAAGCTTATTAACTTATAAAACCCATCAAAAGCTAATATGATGATACTTTAGGCAAGTTTAGTCAGAACACATTGAACCGTTTATGCTTTAGATTAAGAAAACTACAATATAATGAAACCCAGACGTAAATGTTGATGCAAATGTCAACGTCGGCAGCACAGCATCGTTTAATATTGGGGTGTAAACAACTGTATTTCTATACTTTTATAACACGATCAAGTCGTTTCTGTATAATTTATCCATCACAAATGCATTCAACCCGTCCATAAACATATAAACTGTATAAGGATCGCAATCAAATCTTCTTTATTAACGCAGTATGCAAACGTCTTGCAATGCGACTGGTTAATGTTCAACAATTTGCACGTTTTTGCTAATATTACAAAACCGGTCTCATATCAAGTCATTTGACTGTAAAATGTCAATTTAGTAGTTTGTTTTATTTCAAACTGTTTGTCAGTAAAACTGTTAAAACCAAGGACATTCGCTAGAAATGAGTTAACACGTTTAAATGTGAATAATGCGTCGCTATTAAACACAATTTGTGACCATTTAACACACATCGTCGCAAAATTCAAAATTGCAATCTAACATGGTTTATTAAAAGACTCAATGCTGATTGGTTATTGGGGAGTTTTTGAAATTTTATCAAAAGAAATATAAAAAGATCGGACAGGGTAAGTAGCATTCAAGGAGGACAGTCAACCACAAAACACAGAAAAAAACACGCAAACAGACAAACAAGAAGGCAAGAGCAATTATAAATGCAAACGACATCACAAACACAAAAGGGTTGACAATAGGGCTACCGCCTTGGAACGGTCAGTGGCAAAGTAGGCCACTGGGGGTTTAAACCGGTTCTAGGGTGCACCAAACCTCACACTTACCCTTCTGTCATCCCATTAAAACAGGACAGTGTAAATAAAGAAATCCCCGCCATTATCTAATCTCTAACCAACAAGGCAGCATCAATAGGCAATATAAGTAAAACACAAATATGCTCGTTAAAATATAATACAAAAAAACAATAGCCTAGAAAGCCACAATGACTTGGCAGAAGCCAGAGCAGTAAGAGAATAAACCATTAAGGGCGCGACAAGAAAGATCATGGACAAACATCAAACGCCACCGTCCCAACGGGCTTTAGGTAGGCGTCATCATAGGGTCCACAGCCTGCCCGGTCATCGAACAATTAAAGAGGAAAGCATAGTGGCGAACTGTAAAAGGGTCCACCACCAAGCATGCAGTACGTTGCAAATGATAGGGTCATAATCTCTTTTAATAAACTGTTTAACAAATTTAACAAAGATAGTATGAAAGTGCCCTTCAACCGTTAGGGCGACATTTTAAACGATACAACAAATTGAAATTTAATTTAAATAAAATAAAAAACTTTTATATTTTCTTTATATAGTGCTGAGAGATGAACATACAATGTAAGTTGTGAGAAATTTGTTTGTATTATATTCAACATCTCGAAAATGTGTATAAAACACATAACAATCCATGTCAGTTAAACAATTTAATACGTCCAACGTGATTATATAGTGCGAGATCAAAACCTGGTCATTACCTGATTCGAGTATTAACGTTCATACCCCATCCAACCCCTTCTTCAAGAAGCGAACATGGGGTTGGCTGGGGTATGAAATAAAACCTTAATTTGGCATATTGTAAAATTCAAACATTATATAGGTAATATTAGACGGTTTATCGCATTTGTTCAGTAAAATATGTTTTTAAACATGTTTTATAGTCGAAAGATCAATTGAATATACAATCCTGCTAATATAAACTTTCCAATCGCTTAATGGAATTAAGGCAGGACCACGTAATGCCTGGTGTTTGGGACTTGAAACACATTGAAACTGCGGGCCTACATCTCTTGGTATCGATGGTCATCAAATCCTGCCCACCAGGTATTGATCTGGACATATACCCACTGGAAATATTGTATTTCTTAAATAATCCCATATATAGACTTGAGCCTGTTGACGAGCTAAACAGTTTGTAACGTACCGGATTGATGATTTTTGAGTCACTGTGGGGCTCTATACGATGAGCAGCATTGATCGGGGGCTCCTTTCTGTACTCGAGGTAATACCGAAGAATATCGTTGCCGTTGTGAGTATTCGGCGGAGGGATCCAACGTAATGTGACATTCACGTACTGCAAGTATTCGTCTTCATGGTTGTGTGTCAACACTTCTAACGTCAGGTTCAAAGGTGCCAACGGGGCTGAAAAGTAAACGTATACATACATACATGTATTGAAACCAAATGTAGACATATCAACAGTATAATTAAACAGTGGCATTCAAAACAAATAATATTCTCCTATCACTTTCACTCAGATTTACTTTATATATTATAATGAACTAAACTTTTTACGCAGCATGGACATTTTCCATATTGTATTACTCTCATACTCTTTTATACGAATATAATGTTTATTCTATAGCATGTTTTTAAAAGTTAACCAGTAGGCCTTATTGCCTATTGACCGTTCCAAGTCGGTAACCATGTCTTCACCTTTTCTGTTGTTTTGTGTCTCTTTTCATTTTTGTTTGCACTGTCTTGTCTATTTGGGCGCTGAAGACAGGATAATAGCGAGGATTGTGCGCATACAAAATCGATTCAAGCTAACCAGTAGGTCTTATTGCCTACTGACCGTTCCAAGTCGGTAACCCTGTCTTCACCACCCTTCTGTTGTTTTTTGTCTCTTTCATTGTAGTTTCAAGTCCTTGTTTGCAGTACAGTGCGGACCTACGATGCCATTGCGTTCGGACGCTGTGGTTTCTATAGGACCCTATATATCATTTCTTTAAGGTTTGGAATGAAAGATAACTTACCCATCAGACTCATTTCAATACTCTTACTACGTATGCTCCCTGTAGGACAGAAACTTAACCAATACACCTTCGGATTGATTTCCAATGAATAAAGGACAAATAAAAATAAAAAACGAAACGTAAATTTATGAAATATTGACTAGATATGAATCAGAAAGTGATTAAAATGTATTATACCTCATGTCAATCCCCCATGTAAAATTCCCATAGACTACTATTTAACATTTCGCGTTGTCGCACACTGATGTCACAACCTGGCGTGACGTCACTGGAGGGGAGCATTCTTTTAATGCTACCCTTCCAATCGCATCATTTCGGAATCAATGTATGTCTAATAATAAAATTTGACGTCACAGTAAATTTATCAATATAAATTGATAACACGTTATGCACAAATCAATTTAACATTTTATTCGTACAAGCACATGTAGATCTATTATGTTATTTATATTTCTAAAATGTTGATGGATGTGCATGTTTTAAGATATGAATAACGTTTTGTTGACAATAACGTGTTACTGAAATCAAAACTGGTTAATAAATAAAAACATCCTCTTTTTAACGAAATGGACCTGGTTTTACATGTTTCATTTCCCCGAAAATTCGGAAAAATAATGTCAACCTCGGCTTCGTCTCGGTCGATATTATTTTCCTTAGTTTGACAAACATCCAATGTCACCCTCACAGGGATGCAATATTTATATATTCACGCACGCAGTTAAGACAATCTCCAGTCTACAATTGCACATCAGCTATATTTGTTCTTTATAATTTTAAAATAAGTGTCCATCGAATGAGTTATATAGGCAAACACGATCGTGTTGTCTTATATGTTTGGTTCAGTATACAAAAAATGACACATGGCAAGTGAATCGCATCATTGCTATTTGGCATAGGTCGTACATCCCGAACACGCTTCTTTTTTATTGAAAATGGTAAGCAACAATGGAACTGATATGAAAGAGTAGGAGAGTGGACCTTTGCAAACGGCCGAACACGATACATACGAAATATTGCAGTCTCGGTTTGATTGAGACTGTTCATGAACTGTAATAAAATATGCTTGCTTCCGCTCATGCCCACTAGCCCCGGGTTGAGCAGAACTCATATTCATAAACTCAGTGGTACAGAATTTTAGTTAGAAACTGATTACGTATACAATGGAACTCGAATTTATTATCACTTATTATCACTATTTGCCGTATTAAACTGTGTCAAGAACAATAAAGCCAGTTAACGTTTAATGATAGCATATCGTATGTGCAACAAAGCCAGTTAACGTTTAATAATAACAACGTTTAAGAATAGCATATATTATGTGAAACAACGCCAGTTAACGTTTAATGATAACATATCTTATGTGCAACAAAGCCAGTTAACGTTTAATGATAACATCTCTTATGTGCAACAACGCCAGTAATGATAACATCTCTTTTGTTCAACAACGCCAGTTAACGTTTAATGATAGCATATTTTATGTTAACAAAGCCAGTTAATGTTTAATGATAACATCTCTTATGTGCAACAACGCCAGTAATGATAACATCTCTTATGTTCATCAACGCCAGTTAACGTTTAATGATAACATCTCTTATGTGCAACAACGCCAGTAATGATAACATCTCTTATGTTCAACAACGCCAGTTAACGTTTAATGATAGCATATTTTATGTTCAACAACGCCAGTTAACGTTTAATGATAGCATTTCTTATATGCAACAACGCCAGATAACAAATATAATGTGATGCCAAATATTGAGACTCTGTACAATGTTTGTAACATTTATTTCATAAGTGTTTGTGCTTACATTTTCCGTTATTTGATTTTGTTGTTCTGTTAGCATACATAAAGTGTTTGTTATCATTATTAAAACCCTATTGAAATTATATCTGTATTATATACATTTGTATATGTCAATCTGTAAAGGAGACCTATTATGGAATTGGGGTAGTTCGTCCGTAAACAATTTCGTACCGGCATCTAAAGTCAAAACGTGTTAAAACTACGACCTTTAAACGTCACACAAATATAAATAATATCAATAGAATAACGTGGCAAAACTATGTATTGTGTGAAAGGTCAAGTTCATTATATGTCCTTACTTCTATCGTGGTCAAATTTACCCGACATGGACATAGTCTTGAAAACACTTTCTCCCGGGTCACTTGTATAAACAAAATAACACCCACCCCGCACAATACTGAAGCTCTCACTTTAAGGTAAGTCTGTCAGAATTCAAAGTCACGATGACCCAATTATAAAAACAGCAACACATTCTCTGCTGTCGTTCATAAACTATAGCATCTACAATTGAAACCTTATAAAACAATACCGATGGTAAATCAACAACCACTATAGATTTTGGAGTTAATCTTCATAGGTCAAGGTCAAGGTTGCAGTGACCCAATCATAAAAAACGCATCCCCTCCGGTTATATGCTGCTACAATCTATAACGTGCATACAATATGCTGTATTTGGCAAACTGCTGTCATTTAATCTTGAAAATTTGTGCAAATAGTGATGTGTGCAAATAGTGATGTGTGCAAATAGTGTGCAAATAGTGATGTGTGCCAATAGTGATGTGTGCAAATAGTGAGTATAGCTTTTTCATACTCAATCACGTTTAGACTGTGTACTCTCTGTCTGTCTTTTTTAATGTCCACAGAGTAAATTCAAAACAAATTAAAATATCCTTTACCGTCATCAATACCAGGCAGCATTTAAAATATAAGATAGCAAATATCATTTACCTTCATCAATATGAGGTAGCATTTACAAAATGCCATTTTTTTAAACATTAGATATGATGTCACGTTCGTCATAGATGTTGCAGTGTTTTGTAATAAAATAAGGATAATGTGTTGCAATGATATACTGAATTGTATCGTATCTAAGTGCAAACACAAATAACCTCTTACCACAAACACCATAGTCTCAAGACAGTTCGCACATTACCCAACTGCATTGTATTGTATGAAATTGCAAACAAATATAGCCCCTTACCATACACAGTTTATTCATACACCATCGATTCAAAACATGACGCGCTTGATTTGAATTGTATAGTATCGTATCAATTTGCAAATAAATATAACGGTTGACCACAAACAGTGTAAGTAATAGCCTCAAAACAGGCCGTACCTTACCCAATTGAATAGTGTAGTATCAAATTGCAAACAAATATAACCTCTTACCACACACAGTGTAATTATACATCGTGGACTCCAGGCAGTTTGGTGTCACGAAGGACAGTTTAACCTCAGAGCTACTATGTCGGAAAGTATCGTCATAACTATACAGGTTTACGTCGTAATTAGTGGAGAACTCAAGATGTTTGATTCTGTACCGGAATTCATGCGGGGGCTTAAATAGAAGAAAGTATGATTTCATAAATTACACACAGTCTTCACAGTAACTGTTATACGTAATTATCTCAGACGCCCACAGCACAACAAATAACGCACATGACATTTATGGGTATGCAAATAACAGTTTAGAAGATCTTCGTATTTGATGAGTACATAACTGATAATGAACAGCTCGTACTAGGTTGCACAACGTAGCATGAACGTTGCAGTACTGGTATACAATGGTCTAAAACGTAGATATAAAAGTGGAAAAGGAAATATATTATTCAAGAACCGTAGTCAACTCAAAACACGCATATAAATAAATACTAATACTCTCAAGGATAAATAAAAGGTACGGTACACGACATAACAAACATAAAAGGTTTGACAATAGGGCTACCGTATAGGTATAACACGTAGATGATCATGTATATATGAATAGTAAAACACTTGATAGAGGCCAACCTAAAGAACGTGCACATAAACGTTTATGACAAAGCAGTGAGTGGTTTCGGATGAGATATCGTTTGATATATACTTTAGTGTTGTCTGTAGATTCTGACGGTTACTATATATATATATATATATATATATATATAAATCAGGAAGGGCTACATAATAGTGTACCAGTTGGAAGACTAGAGATACCATTTTCAAATAGTATGCCGCGCAATATACCAAAACAGAAACTACTTGGGGTTCGGTGTAGATTTATGTATATAAATGTTATGATTAATTTAACATCGACACAAACCGAAGCATAGGTGTTTGTTGATTTGTATTAATTAACCGATAGTGTGTTAAACAACATTACAAACTGTGATTGAAATAATAAATAGCGCACGTCTCTAAAGTAAAGTTATGCTTCCGTAAAACAGACATTTCATAATTATTGCACTTATAAATTGCATCATTATAGTGTAATTAGTTAACAATTTTTTTTAATAAAACTAAGTTCAAAGGAACGTAGTTTATGGACCTCAGGTTGCCAGTTTTTCAGCTCAAACCTTTTGATTAATTTAAATTTAATAATAACTAAACTAGACGGAAAATAAAAAGTAACTTCATTTTGTTTGTCACTGATGACCGTATGAAGACTTTATTTCTTCTACAACTATTCGATACCACCCTAAAAAAAACATTTACATTACGTGGTCCGAGTATTAACTTTCATACCCCATCCAACCCCTTTTCCAAGAAACGAAAACGGGGTATGAAATAAAACCCTAATCTAAGCTTAAACAGTTTGCATATTGTAAAATTAAACAACATTTAATAGGTAATTTTAAACAGGTTATCGCATGTTTTTCAGTAAAACATGTTTTCAAACGTGTTTTATTGTCGAAATATCCGTTATAAAATCCTGCTAATATAAGCTTTCACATCGCTTCAAGGAATAAAGGCGAGACCACGTAATGAATAACTTGAATGTTGGTATGGTAAATAACATTAAGTTCTTCAACCTGTGCATATGAACTCAATAGGTGTGGTGTTTATATCACTGTTCATATTAATTTAAACCAAGGTAATTATAATTAGAAAGTCTGTGCGTAGAATAATCAGAAAATGCAAACATGTCTATACAATATCTCATCAAAACTGGTCGTTAATTTGCCCAATGAAATATGGATACTCCACTATTAATTAATTTCAAGTTTATTCAGCAAATCGGCAAATTTTGCCTTTGGCCATTTACAAAGTTTTACAGAGAAATATGGCAAAGACAACACATATTGTAATAAACATATATAACATAATTACACATCTAACAATACATTACATGTATATTATTCTTGCGAAACAATCATATTCTCAAGGGTATTTTTTCTTATTACAAGAGCTTCTTGGATAAATTTTGAAATTTTTAACAACATTTTTCCATTTTTAGACGACATGATATATGTAAATTTATTGAGTGTAGGCCAAGCTATGCGGCCTAAGTATTTAGTACGGATATCGTTGTATTTAGTACAACACAGCAAGAAATGATATTCTGACTCTATAACATTCTGATTACAAAGTTTACATAATCTATTAGCACGATCAATACCATTATATCGCCCGGTCTCAATTTCAAGAGAATGTGAACTTAATCTTAAACACGTAAAATGTTTTCGTAGAGAATCACTTTTAAGTTTGTCAATATAATCTTCATAGCAAAATGTGTTTTTAAATTTTACATAATAATCAAGTTTAGGCGAATTATGTATACTCATACTCCATTCTTGAACAAACTGGTCTCGCAATCGCCTTTTAAGTAAAGGTAAATAATTAGTATTGATCCTAACATCGTTTGCTAAATTCGAATAACCAAGATTGTCAATAATAGTTCTAATACGATTAGCCCAACAGCTTCCGTTTATGCTATTACATTGTTCAATATATATATACAGGTTAAACACTATATATATATTTCTTTATTAAAGTCTCATCATGGTTTACAATAAATACAAACATAAATAAAACATCGTAAACGTTATAAGATAGCCATGCCATTCTAATTAGAATTATAAGAGACTATAGTTATAAAACCATCAACATATTTTAAAAGTAGCTAATAACAACAAACTCAAGCGATATTAGCATATATATTACACATTAACACTATGTAAATGATGCTAGTCTATCTATAAAATGTGTACTAAGAATGAGTATAGTAAGATTTGACATAATAAACAAAGCACTATTGCGCATTAGTTAAAACAAAATTAAAAAATCATTTATCCCCTTTGATCAGATCAAAAAGGAACTGATTAGCATCATTTTCATAGAAGAAAATAAAACAGAATCATGATATGATAAAAACAATTGACATTATTTACATATATAAAATTGACATTGTTTGGCATATTTAAGAAGTAATAGTATAAATCAGCGGAATATTATTTTGCATATGTTAACACATAGCGTGCACATTTCTTACATGTAGATATCATCTGGACGAATTAGACCTCATTCAGCGCCCACTAACGATTAACCGATGTTACTCAAAGTGTTTTCACGATCATAGAGTGGACGTTTAAAGACTGATGTACAAGTTACACTGTTTGTAAGAAATTAACATTTACTGACTTAAAATGTCAATGTTTTTTTAAGTCTCATAGAATCGCTCAACATCTCGCCAAAATCGCCCAAACGTGAATGGCGATTTCAAAGTTCCGTTTTCCTCACACCTTGGTTTTGATTCTTAGCTTAGCGAAGAAATTAAATCAAATCAAATCAAATTCTTTATTCACTTAGGTTCATAAATATGGACAGCACAAGCAACAGTTACAAAAAACATTGATATCAATGGCGACAGACCATCACATATAATTCTAAACACGTATACATCAGGAAACGACTAGTCTATATACAAACTATCTAACATTGCGGTTTATGGATTTCTAACCAAAATATACTAGATGTTACAGTATTATTATTATTAATAATAATAATAATAATAATAATAATAATAATATTAATAATAATAATAATAATAATAATAATAATAACAATAATAATAATAACAATAGTAACTGTTTTGTAAACATTGTTTCAGATAATTGTATAGCATGTTTATGTCTTTATAAAAAAAATAAAAAAATAAAATTAACAGGTTTTTAAACTAATTTCGTATTTCTGCAGCCCTGCCAAAACGAAATGTAGGGCGCATTTTGTCAGTGTTATACATGTTTTGACCAAAGACGCACCGTTCTACCGAAACGAAATGTAGCACTGTGTTTGGTCATCTTTATTTAAATGGCTTAAGGAAGTTATTATAATCTTACATTCTTTATTATTTTATAGATGAATAAACTAAGTTTTTTTTGTTCCGCATACTTTTCAACTGATAATAATGATGTGCATTTCAGAATATTAGGGCGATTATAATAGAATTTATTTATATATTTCTTCTTCATTTCACTAAATTCAGGACAAATTAAAAGATAATGAAATTCATCACCTATATCATTGCAATTTACACACTTTCATCGTTTACGGGTACCCCTCTCCACCTCCCTACTTCAATAGTCAAGCGATGATTTCTAGTTATAAAAGCCAAAAATCGTTTGCATAAAACGTCAAGCAATAGTTTTATATAGTTACTTTCTCTAAAATCTGTTTTTAACAGTTAATACATATTAGTATCTGATGTTTTATTAATTTCGGCCCTCATTTTTGAATAAAACTATCTTTTAACCTTTGCTAAGAAGACACCCATCCACTTTGAATTTTCAAACAGACCGATATACCGAGGCTATAAAACGTAATGCTACAATACAAATATACAACCATGCATACGGAATAGGAATATACCATTACAGATATAGAGCATGCCTTAGAAGTAACGCTTGCAATGTCGACCGCGCAACTCGGATTCTATTTTTCCTGTATTGAAAAATGTTATTGGCAGTAAAACTTAAAGGTCAACAAATATGTATGTACCAACCATTTAAAGTACTTTAATTTATATCGATTGTGCATGTATGCATTCGTACTTTGATTTATATCGATTGTTTATGTACGCAATCGCATACATTCTCGTTAAAACTTTCATTTGTGGCTATTGCACAGTTAATACAAGAAAAAATTGGATACAGTTCGGCTTGAACACCATCACTGTTATTTTAGCGAAACTGCTGATTAAACAGTGTGTTGTCATACGCGGAATGTATTTAGCAAAACAGAATGTCTTTAAATTTAATATTTTAGAAAATTGTAATTTCTGTCAAAACGTCACTACTGTGATAAACATCACGGTATTCTAGTTAGAAACAGAACTGTTTCGCGCCAGACATTACATCGTTTCGATTGTGAGGCATCGTACGGCTTCCAAGCAGTATTTATCGGTTGTTCCAATAAAATCAAGCTATTAACAATATAACAGTGAACCTTTGTTTGTGTAAATTGTTTCAGACTAATAATAATATATTTTTACAAGCTGTCAGTCAATACGGTTTTCGACTCCATCAAACAAGCATTGCGTTATTCGTCGCTAATCTCGTTTTAAAGATACGTCTTGTGTAATTCAAGTATATTCTAAAAGTTTTTGCATTTCGAGAGAAGCTCGATGCTGTACAGATGCGAATTATGAATCTCCTACCTCTGTAACTACAATCGTCAAACATTTCCATCTAATATATCAAAAGGAAATTGCTGAATCCGAGCAGTGTTTATTTTGATACTGAAAAATCCCCACTGTTTTCTTACAAACCTGTTAAAATCAAGAGATTACCTCGAAGCATTAATTCACAATCACACGATATAGCAGTATTATATATCTTCATTATTTATTTTATGATAAGCAATGAAATACAGTGTTTTATCAGTGAAATAAAAGTGTTATTCCACACTGTGGAATATAGTGTTTTATTTCCACAGTAGCTGCCGAGACTACTATTTTAATGTACAACCAACACAAATGCATGCTCAGTAACACGGATCACAAGATATTCCTACTGTTATACTGTTAAATCCACTGTTTATTTAATTACTTTCTTTCTGTGACGTTTTTCAAAAAAGGTGACGTCAGGTAACGTTTCGTTACGTCATCGCCGCTAGGAAAAAAGCGTGTGTAAAACGGTTTCGTTACTGAAATTGCTTAAATAATTGTTTGTAAAATCATAAAATAAAAAGAAAATTTGTTGTTTTGTCGTGAATAACATATTTTATTTCATCTCGAAGTGAGAAAACTTTTATATTTTCACTCATGCTTCGCATTCGTAAAAATATAAAGTTTTCTCACTTCTCGATGAAATAAAATATGTTATTCACTCCAAAACAACAAATATCCTCTATATATTACCTCTCATAACCCCTCACAACCAGTAATACATCTGTAAACAATAAAACTATCTCGAGGCGTTAATCCGAAATAGCAAAATCCAGTTTTAGAAAACATATGAACAGAAAATAGGATCGGATCAGTTATTATGTATACGCGTGCATTACCCCGGAGTGTTCTTAAAACACATAAAGATGAAAGAAGATACCTCGAGGTCTTAATCCATAATCACAGAATTCAGTTATAGGACACTTTGAGAGGCGAGAACGTTTTACAGAAGCGCTACTTTTGAGGACAGTCATATTAACAGGCGGGTACACGTTTTTTTTCTCATAAAGTCCCATCCGATAGGGGAATCTTACTAACTATTCTGAAAGCTAATAATATGATTGTGCATATGTACTGTCATATGGTACATTAGCGATATCAATTAACAATGGAATAATGTTCGTGTGCAGTTAAGTGTTGACATAATACACTTTACATATTCCCGGGTGTCATTTTGCACTTCACCTCTAGACTGCTTTCTTATTTGTTTTTGTTTAAGCACCGTTTGTTATCCCTAACACATATGTAATTATAAACATAACGATGCTAATTTGCAAGAGTATATTAATTTTATTGTTTTCTGAAATGTGATTAATACTAATATTATACAGTACCAAGAGGCTGAAGCATTTGTAATCATAAACTACTTAGTGCACCGATAATTACCCTTGTCTTTATTGCTGGATAATTTGCAATTACATCGTTACTTGGCAATTCGCTATGCTATCATACCATTATCACTGCATAGCAATACTGTTTTGATGGATGTTTTATACTGTTTTGATGGATGTTTTATACTCATAATGCAGCTGCGTAGTAGGCTTACTCTGCTACGTGCATTTAACGTCTTCACTACGGAAGTAGGCACAGGTGGAAGTAGACACAGATTCAATCAATGCTGTCTCTTTTAACACCATCATAATTAGTACTTGCAATCACGTGGGGAGGCATACATACATCACCCAATCTGTTTTATATTTAGGTCTATCCTTCTAACTATAAAGTAGTATTTGTTTTGAATTTTGGCATACCATTTTTGTTTTTATAATCGTAACATACTTGTCTGCTATAACATATGTGTTAGTGTAAACACGCGTTGCAACTCAACATGTACGGGATTACAGAACACAGTCATCACAAGATACGCAGAACAATATCAAGGAAAAAAAGAAGCAAAGAATGCAACGCTAAAACATAAAAGAGATAACAATAGTGGAACGGTCATTGGCAACAATAGAGGTCCCCATCATGCTGTACCAGACAACAGAAAACACGTGATTGTTTAATGTCCATTTTGATTCGGAACAGAACAGCACAACAGCATTATAATTCAATGCGGAAAACATAAACAAAACATAATTGCATCATAACACAGTAGACAACACACGTACATATATAAATGAAATTCAAAACATGCTCAGACGAAGACACAGTATTAAAAAATGTCTCAAAACCATAACAGTAGATCTCACATGTATACAATCAATTCCGATACAGAACATTGGAAAACAGCATACATACAACAATATTCAGAACCAAGTCAAATGCAAGAAAAGGCATATACAAATATGATCCAAAGCTGTAGTACAAAAAGGTATATTATCGATTCAGAACCAGAGCAGTAGAAATCACACGTATAGAGTCATTTGGGAGCTAGAGCACTAAACACACGTAAACAAATATTTCAGAATAAGAGCAATTATTGCTGAAAGCACACGTACAAAGTCAATGAAAAAAACAGCTGTAGAAAACTCACGTGTCAACCAATTCAAATCGGAACCAGGGTAGTAGAAAATACACACCAGCTCGGTGTGCTTTACAAACGAGGTTGCGCTGTATTTCCTACCTGGCTTACTGATGTTATGCTACTTTTGAAATAATGCCGTTAAACGTTCATTCTAAATTAAAGTAATACTAGATTAAGTTACTATCGACAATACTTTTACAGAGATACACACTGGAGGTAATGTCAAGGTCATGATGTATGCATAAAAGCAGTGTTCGGGGAGCACACGGTAATATACCATTATTTCAAGCATAATATATTGCAACTATTTATTGGACATGTTTGAAACGAACAAAGTTATATTATTAGTCGTTTGATCGGATTGCCTTATTCCCTAAGATAAAAAGCTTCCGAATATTTTCACATATGGTTTCAATATAGGTTTTAAGCATAGGTTTAAAAGCTTACAATAAACTTAGAAAGCCGTTGCAAATATTTAATAACGCAATCCTGATCTACTTTTAAAATATAAAAGTAAGAACTCTTCTGCGACAAGGACTATCAAAATCTGACTTCTGTGGTCATGTGATTTACGAACTCCGTAAGATCCTTGGTCAAAATCACTTTCATACAATCTTTATTATACTTGTTAAAACGTTTATGAAAAGAGATTATAACACTATCATTTTGCAACGTACTGCGTGATTTGTTTATGCTTTCCTGTTTGAGTGTGCGAAGACAGGATATATGTTGGACGCAATGATGACTTCTACTTAAATCCTTATAGGACGGTAGCGTTTGATGTTTGTCTTTAATCGTGTCTTGTTGTACCCGTAACGGTTTGTTCTCTTACTGCGCCGGCTTTTGCCAAGTCATTGAGTACTTACTTTGTGGATTTCTAGGCTTTTGTTTTTTTATATTATATTTACATGATCATTTATGTGTTTTCCTTATATTGCCTATTAATGCTGTCTTGTTTGTTAGTGATTATACCCTGGTGGGGATATCTTTATTTACGCTGTCCAGTTTATTGGGATGACAATAGGGTAAGAGTTATGCGACCTATAATCTGTTTTAAACCCCTAGCGACTTGTTTTGCCACTGATCGTTCCAAGGCGGTATACCTATCGTCAACCCGTTTGTGTTTGTGATGTCATATCTTGCCTTTTATTCGTCTTTATAGTTGTTGTTTGTTTGTGTGTGTGTTTGTGGTTGACTGTCGTCCTTGAATGCTACTTTTCCTGTTCGATTTTTATATTTACTTTTATACCTTAGTGATATACGCTTAAGCATATGTTACTGTATTTGTACTTTGCTCTACTTATTCGTTTCTGTATCTTAATCGTCGTTTTCTGTGCTAACAGTAATGCCATTGTTAGACGATGCACACCTGACTATACTATGCTAAAGTATGCAGAATGTATGTTAGCTGCTATACAATATAATAATTATATTATGAAATCACACGCACATTCGTGTAACGTAGAGGGTCTGCTATAATATATATTTATTAAATTATCTAATTATATACCTGTTGTAAGCGATTTGCTTCTAAGGTACGTCTTGGTTGTCTTCCTGTTTTATACTATTAGAGACCCAGTCGTTTTACATGGAAGAATCGTCATAACAATTTGTGTACACGAAAATATTTTGACATTCTTTAAATAAATTTCAAAGGAAGTTCTTGAAATATATGTCTAAATGGAGTCCTTCGATCAGTTGTACTTCTTTTTGTTATTCCCTAAGTGAACATCGAACTAAAGACGGAAATAACATCAGTCCTCTATAATTTAACTAAATATAAACGGAAAATTACCGTCAAGATAATATCCTAAAGACATTTCCAGAATAGTATTTTCCCCACGGGTTTGTCTTATTCAAACGAATACAAAACTTTCATGCCGACAACTATTATGTTATTAGCCATAATTACTGAATCCCATATAAAGGTTATCTTGTATGACGGACAATATATGAATAAACTAAGTACAAGTCACACACAACAAGATAGATGTAGGAAGTTACAAGACACATTGCCAATGAAGCGCCAGTATAAAGACGCTCACATGAACAGGCTAAATAAAACAGTCTGCTACTTTTCTCTCATGTTTGTATCAGTTGCTTCCAAGGAATCCCATCCCATGTTCAATATGTATTCTATATTTAAAGCAGCCTGATATTGTTAAGTTACCATTGTTACATTTCAAAAATGATTTATTTAAACTACTATTTTCTCGCTGTGATTATTAACCCGATTAATAATTGTCATATTTGCAGTGCATGCATATGTATTATGATAATCTATCAAGTACACGGGTATGTTTTTCACATGTTCAAATAGTTCTAATGTCATCATCATGAACAGCATGAGGAGAAAATCTGACCATCATGTTTTGTTTCGGAGTCATATATTACATGTATGCTATCCTATTCCATTGGTGCTACTTTCTGATACCTTAAAGGGCTTGATTAACTCTTTACCTTATATATATTGTAGGTGAAAACCATATACTGCCTGATTAGTTTCAAAATATACTGAAAGGAAAAAGAAACGCAGGGTGCGTATTTCCGCTATATATTGCATATACTGCACACTTAATTCCATATATATTCCAAGGAAATCCCAAGATGTTTTGTAAAAAAAAGTGCAGTTAGTTAGGGAAAGGACACAACTGTGATGTTGTAGACGTTTTAATCACAGTACACGTTGTAACAAGAAATTCATAAATGCTGAAGTTCCTCTTTGAAAAATTGAGCCAGTTCAGTACTGTATTTAATGTTAAGTGATTGCAACATTTAAAGCCTAATTTTGCTCACCTGCTTGATCCAAATGCGCATTCTGACGATAATGAAACTTTAAAGGGGTAACCATTGGTGTGTTCAGTGCTGTTTAAACCTTCTTTCCAAAAGGACATGCCTAATGTCGCCCTGTACCATTCGATTAGCAGTAGCATATTAAACATACAATATATAGCGGAAATACGCACCCTGCGTTTCGTTTTCCTTTCAGTATAGATACCGGACGATAACTTTTTAAATCATATTTCATCTGCTACTTTTCCATCATTTTTAAATTAACAGTTGGATAACTTTTGCTTGCGTCCAAGTGACTGGAAATAAGCCCTGTCGCGTTCAAAACATCGATTGCCGGAGTATTTTCTAAAAACCTTCCCTAATTTCAAGAAATACAATTTCATCGCTTGTTATTTTAAAATATATATACTCGGTAAAAAAAGTTTTGGACCAGAGTATATAAAGTCATATAAAAATAAAACTAGTTGACAGAATTTAAGTATCTTTTTTTAGTAACCAAGGTCTACCCTACCCGGTTAATTTGGTACCAGAAACATTAAATTCCAAACCAGATTTGATTTTTAAAAAATATCGCGAACACACAAAGGGTCTGTAAAAAATGTTGCAAAGTCCATAAAAAGTAACAGTTACGGACACATTCGAGTAACCAATAAAAAGATTATTATTTTTTCGCAAACTTTCATTGTAAACGATAATTATTTTTGATTGTTGATCGATTGTGAATTAGCAACTGAGATAATAAGGGTTATGGTCGAATGTCAAGGTTCAGCGATCATTGTACGGGTTCGAACACTGCCATGGTCCAAAACTTTTTTTACAGAGTATATAATGTTGAAGAATTGAAAAAAATCAAAAAAAATCCTCATATATATTCGCCATATCACCATCAAAAATACTTTATAATAGTTATGTGTCAAACAGTGTTTTGGAGCCTACATCATCTGAATTTTCACCAATATTTGGTTAATTCGTATTATGCCATTAGATTATCGATGATACCATATTTCTCATTAAAGGCTCTATCATTTCAGTCTTAGGCCAATTAGGATGATGCTTTCTTTATTCTTTTTTCCTTATTGAAGACAAAATCCGGGCTCTCGGGCAACATCTTGATCTTCAATACGTTAACAAATGGGTAGAGTATCTAAAATTGATAATTAAAATAAACTGAATGCGATTAACGGCTCATAATCATGTATTATTTAGAGCCGCCCCAGAGTGAAGGGAACAATGCAAATGAATCCGGGTATATGACTTACTCTTACTAATGAATATATTCTTCTTGTTCTTTTACGTGCCTAGGAATCTTTATGTGAGAAAGCTATCCAGCTGGCTTACGGAACGTCGGTGGTTCTACCCAGGTGCCCGCCCGTGCACGAAAATTGCCCGGAGGGGCACCTGGGGTCTTCCTCCACCAATGGAAGCTGGAAAGTCGCCATATGACCTTAGCTGTTGGTGCGACTATAAAAACTAATTCAATCAATCAATCTTTTACGTGCTCTTAGGATAGACGCCGATCACAGGACAGCCAGATTTACGTCCCCACCCGACGGACGAGATAAAGCATTATACAAATTGCATTTCTTTGCAATATATATATGATAATGGTTGTCATAACTATGAGTTTTCATTTTTTCTTCCTTATCCTAGCAAATATTTAACTATAGTATTGATGCACTATTATAATATTACAAAACACGGCAAACGTATAAATTTCACTGTCTTCTGAGATAATGTTTCCAGTATGTGTGAACTAAGTTGTAGACGCTCTCAGACACGTGAGACAGTGCGTGTGGTTGCTGAATACGATCACTTGTGATTGGCGTACCACCATACAGCTACGTCAATCACAACTGCTATTAATTAGCCTGGACGCTGAATACGATCACTTGTGATTGGCGTACCACCATACAGCTACGTCAATCACAACTGCTATTAATTAGCCTGGACGCTGAATACGATCACTTGTGATTGGCGTACCACCATACAGCTACGTCAATCACAACTGCTATTAATTAGCCTGGACAATGTGTAATAACACATTGTCCAGGTGTAATAACACATTGTCCAGGCTAATTACACATTGTCCAGGCTAATTAATAGCAGTTGTGATTGACGTAGCTGTATGGTGGCACTGTCTCACGTGTCTGAGAGCGTCTACAAATCTTACATGCTTACCGTCTGAATAATATAGATAATATCATCAACGAACATCTCCTATGGCGTGTGTATTACAGCGAAGGACAGGATTTTTGTTTTCCTGGTAGTGTTTCATATTAATCAGTATTTGCCTGTAACGGTGTTTTATTTCGAAGGCCTGGCGTTAATCAAACGCATGCGACATATTTGTGTCTTTTAAATTAATTATTTTTCAAATAGTGTGAAAAAAAAGAAGTCTACGTTTTGACCTAATGTATCTTTCTACGTTTTGATACTGTATCTTGCGGCAGCTTTCTGTTGCTCCGACATTCAATTGTACGCTTTAGATTTAGAGATATGTTTTACGCTTTTGTCTGGCTATTGATTTTGCATTCCATTGCAACCCAGCACAAGGAATTGACAATATGAGACATTTTTCAGAAACGAAATTCTTAATTCCGTTTTTACAATAGGCTATTTAGTTACAAGTGTCATATACATATGTAGATGTTGTAATTGTAGTTGTAATACAATTAAATAACTATGCAATACTTCAATTTATTTCAAGATATTTTAATTTCTACGGAAGCGTTCATTTCTCTTTTCAAAATATTCAATTATATGTACCTATATCTTAAATGTGGATATTACAAATTGTATGAATTAATTCTAAAAACTTGAACATAAACGTATTTGTCAATAAAATGTCCTCTTAAATCAATATATTGATTGCAGTCTAAAACAAAATTAAACTCATCCGCTAAAACGTTACAACACTCGCATTTCTTTTCATTAATTCGTATCTGTTTAAACCATATACCAGCTTCGATCTGTAATATATGGAAGGAAATTCATAGTTCAGTAAAGACCCTTAAAGAACTAACCCACCAAATAACGGCAACATTACATTACAAAACTGTTTATCAAAACTCTGTCCAGTTGTTCAGGTCATATAATAATGTATATGTACCAATTAAAAGTATAGGTTTATTCACAGTTTCTTAAAATACCCGTGATTGAATATATGTAACACAAATTATGAGTAATGAATTATGAGTTGGTAACTCTTAATTTGACGCTCCAGTTTTGAGGTTTGGTCTGGCTGGTTAAAGCCGTTTTTATTGTGTCTATAGAGATTGGATTCTCCAAATATTTAAGATACATATTTACTTTGTCATCAGTAGGTTTAGAAACGGTGTACATATGTTGTAACATATGATTGTTGTTGGCGGGATAGGGACTTTAAACAGTTTACTAAAAAAGTACAATTACTTAATGATGGTCGAAAATGAAAATCTGTAATGCTTTTATAAAGATTTTCTGGACTAGAGTAATCCATTCCGGAGTGCCAAGTTTGAATAAAATGGTCATTCAATCTCTGATATAATATCGGAACCAACAAGTTCATATTCTCAACTTATAGTCTAAGCCATTCACCATAACACCAAAGAAAAGTTATTACATGCTTTACATTTGAGACAAATTTACCATTTGAGGTTATAATTCATCGTCACTTGAACATCATGTTATAAACCATTTTAACGAGCCTATAATCTTGCAGTAGTACAACTTTTAAACAACATTTAACTACAGAAGAAAAGCGACCGACTGGTCATGTATCAATTAATACCGATAAGGAAGATCATTTGGAAGCAAAAGCCACAACCAAGAGAATAAAGTAGCGGACTCAGTTTTATTGAATCTGTTCATGAGAGGTAGTGTAAAAGAAGCAACACATCTCACGTCCCGTGACACCGGGTTAAGTTCTATCACTACATGTAATAAATGAGTCCGAGACACATGCTGTATATCAGTAACTGATCCAAACTCGCATATCTACTCTCGCACAGTCAGTCGTAGTTCCAATAGTTCTTCATACTCACAAAGTCAAACAGGAAATTTAGCATTTAAGAACCACAGCCAACCACAAACAAACACAGAAACAAACACACAACTACTACAAAGATGAATAAACGGCAAGATATGACATCACAAACACAAAATGGTTGACATTAGGACTACCTCCTTGGAACGGTCAGTGACAAAACAGGCCGCTCGGGCTTTTAACCGTGTGTGTATAAGCGTTTATTTATCCTCGCTGTATTGCACTAAGCATTTTAGCGAGCAGACCTCGGTTTAAAGTCTCATCCGAAGGACTTGTAAGGTAGGAAATACTTCTGAAATATTTCGATAATTAACCCAAATTCGGTCCTGGCTGGGATTGAACGCGCGATCCCTGGGTTACTAAGCCGCAATGCTAACCATTACACCACGGCGCTACCTTTGGGCTTTTAACCGATATTACATTATTAGTCGATATAAAATCGGATAGGAAAAGTAGTTTTCAAGGGCGACAGTTAACCACAGACATACACAGAAACGAACAACAACTATAAAAGATGAATGGAAGGCAGGATATGACATCACAAACACAAACGGGTTGACCATAGGGCTACCGCCTTGGGGCGGTCAGTGGCAAAAAGGCCGCTGGGTGTTTAAACCAGGTTCTAGGGTGCACCAAACTTCACACTTACCCTAATGTCATCCTAATAAAACGGATAGTGTAATAAAGAAATCCCCGCCATGAATTATTCTCCAACTCTTACACTGTCTGTTGTAGTTCCGGTGATAATACATCATACCTAACGTTCATGAACAGCGACTGGTGAACATCCGATAATTATTTTACTATAAATGTCGGCTAACTATTTGAATTTATTAATATAGAGGACTTTGTTCGTTTCCATTTAATCAGGAATAATGAATATGTTTTGCACTATTATTCTCTTTACGCATTATTAGTCTTTTGAAGTGTTCACATGTAGAGTTATATAATCACGCCATATGTAACTATAAATACAATAACACTCAAACACTCTCAGAAGAATACAAAACAGGGTGTTGCCTTAATCAGTTACAGGAACGCTTCTGAATAGACATGTTCTTGTTCTAAATAACGACATACCATGAGGGAAATCATAATCACCAACATCTAAAATAGATGCCTGTTCTTTTTTGTACCAGTCCATTAAAGAATGGACTTTCGATTAGTTTAATGGTATTTTATGACATTTTCCAGCACATGTTATGCTATATAATTATGATGGTCGAATTTTTTCGTGGTAATAAATTTCTTCTTTTTATGAAAATGCCTTTCATTAAAGAGAAAATCCGGTATCTTTCCATTTCCGAGACATAATTGGCAACAACGGTTAATGGGGAAGGTCTAGGTTGTGTTGCCTTAAAACATCACTCATGAAAATAAATAAGGGTGAGGCGATTATGTTTATATGACATTTTCAAAAGTGCAGACCATTTCTCTCTTTTAAAAAAAGAGTATTGTGTAATTAAAATAAATACTATAAACCGACTTGATCTTCGGGATGGTTAAAATTGTGTATTATTGATTTTATGAATATTGAGTTTTGCTCAACCCGGGGCTAGAGGGCGTGAGCGGTATCTAGCATATTTCACTACCGTTCATGAACAGTCTCAATCAAACCGAGACTGCA
Source organism: Cyrtodaria siliqua (assembly GCA_037043455.1). NCBI lineage: Eukaryota > Metazoa > Mollusca > Bivalvia > Adapedonta > Hiatellidae > Cyrtodaria > Cyrtodaria siliqua. The sequence continues at coordinate 69,249 of JAWPHD010010511.1, forward strand.
ATATTTCGTATGTGTCGTGCTCGGCCGTTTCCAAAGATCCATTATTATACTCTTGATTCAAACGTCTGGATACAATCCATAACACTATAACCGACAGTTTAAGTAGGATTCATGAAGTTCGTGACTGATTAGAAAGTTGATTGGTTTATTAAATATACAGTCGACATATTGCCGAGTTAAAATGGATGAGCAACTTCCAGACACGAATCCACTTTGCCTAAATGATCATATTTATCAGCTAGGAGTCAATGATAATGGACAAGATATGCATGTTTTTTTACGACTTTTGACCCCATTACGTGGTCCGAGTATTAACTTTCATACCCCATCTAATCCCTTATCCAAGTAAATTTAAACAGGTTATTGCACTTTTTCAGTAAAACGTGCTTTTAAACAAAATATCCGTTATAACGTCGTGCTAATATTAGCTTCCGATCTCTTAAAGTGACAGGGAGGCATGCTCGTGCTGCAGATTAATGGGCATTTATCACGGGCATTTATCACAGTATGTGATATTAATGGGCATTTATCACAGTATGTGATATTAATGGGCATTTATCACAGTATGTGATCATTATTGACCACGCACTTGTGGGCAATGATGATACATCCAAGAAGTACTGTATTTATCTGCATAAAACCTGTACAAGACATAATGAATTAACTAGTGGTTATATATTTAAAATCCACATAAAACTCTGGGTATATAGCTATAAAGTCTATGATGCTAGTTTATGCAGGAAATAAATGTAAACAAAATCAAGATTTTCCCTCGATAAAAGATAGCCTGTTAGTATATAAACAGAAGCTTTTTTTAAATCATTATATTCACCTTCAGACAAAACGAGTTTTGAGATTCTTGGTAATATATAGTATGATCTAGCAATGAATATCTCCAAATTATCTTTCTATGGGTTGTGATGAAGTCATTATGGAGAATGAAGTTTCAATGTTGTTGTTCTTTTTTTTTTATATTAACACAAATCAGTAGTTGACCATACATAAACTGTTGTATGTTTTTACCTATTTAGATAAAGTTTTCTTTCAATTCCTTCATTATATTTTGTTCATTTCAGTATCATTTAATATCTTTACTATGCTGGTATAAATTATCCATCTGTCGTATACAGTGATACATTGCAGTCTCATACTTTTGGAAGCGTTGACCTGTAAATTCAGGTCAGTATGCTGCTACGTCCGTCTAGAAACACATTACTCACATGTTCTCTTTGGGAGAAGTATTTGGGACTTTAATGGAATTAAGGCAGGACCACGTAATGTTTATTACTCCACAGGGGTCACCTTTAGGCGGAGCCAAAATCTGAGACCTTATTACGCGTTTACACGTCCTTATTAAAAAATATACTGCGCATGAATTGAAATCTGAAATGTGCACGAGTATAGAGCGTCACGAGGCCAAAACTCTGTAAATGTGACTAACTGCAAGTTGTACCGCAGTAGAAGGACCCTATAGACAGGAGGACAAAAAAAAACCGTTTAATAGATGTTGTAGCTCGAGACCTTGCTGCATTCACATATAAAAAATCTGACAAAGTTTTGTAAAGATCACATGTAAATTGAAGGCACTGTCCTAATATCGAGGCAAAACACAACTAAATCAAGGGCCATAACTCCGGTGTTACTTGTCCGATTTGGCTGGTTTTCGAACTTGTTCGAGCTTTTATTGATATTAACAATATACTACAATTTCTACAATGATTTTAATTTATATTTTAAACCGAAAGTTCATGTTGCTCTTATAACCAATGACATCACAACAGAAACATAATCGCAACATAATGGATAGTCTAAATATATAATTGAATAACAAGCATTGCATTCAGTCATAGATCATACATGTGTTTTCGGCATTTCACATGTGAAATATTAACAATGCAAATATAAGGTTTTATTTTAATCATTAAATCCACTATTTCACTAAAAAGTATATAATAAAGTCCGATATCGTCTGCAATACATCTCCAACATTGGAACAGACAACAGTAAATAAATTAAAATATCAATTCAATCCTAGTAACGATATGTCTAGGATCATTTGTCTGGCGCTGAACAGTTATATATCTTCATAATAGAATTTCATTATATACTGACGAGATAAAGAAACGCCTCATTCTAACTCATTGTACAACATTGACGATGACGTCGCGTAAGAACTAGACCGCGGTAGGGCCTGCGGCGAATAATTCCCCGTTCTCTAAGCCAATTTTTGACTGTATGTCGACTTACAGGGCGTCCACGGTTACCTACCACTAAACGTGATGTGGATTCAGCCGTCACAAATCTGTCACGCAGATGGCGTTGACGGATGTAATTATCCTGCCGTACTGACGTTACACGCGGTCTACCTGAACGTGGCCTATCGGCAAACGTTCCCGTGACTCTGACACGTCGAATGAGACGCAATATTGTCGAACGAGAGATGTTTAAACGTCTAGCAACTTGTTCTTGCGTTCGCCCACATTCAAGCATGGCCAAAACTCGGGCCTCTCTTCGGAATTTAGCCTCGGCATTATCAGAAACTGGATAATTGTCAGAAAATCCCTGAAAATATGGTTGTGTGTCGACTAACACATGTTCCAGTGTAAAATTCACTCGATAAAACCATATGGTTGACACGCACGGGCTGCACGAGCAAATCGTGAGCAGGTACATGAATTTAACAATGGGCTGAATAAAATCGTACGAGTTTTGGTTGGTTTGATTTATCGGTCAGAATACATGTACATTTCTGACATTGCAACCCAAATTTAAACTTTGTAACGAAATTGACGCCAACTTTCGATGAGACGTTTCTTTATCTCGTCAGTATATATGACATGCATGTACTTTAAACGAACATTAGCTTCTAAACGTGTTCATATTGTTTTGCTAATGGAGAGTGATTTCCAAAATGATAATATTCGCAAATGTTAACAGCTCATGGATAACCGGAAATACTTGTGGCGCTCAAGAAGACTTCCAATTCAATCAATAAGCTTTACGCAAGCTTAAAGTAGACGCAGCGAGAAAAAAGCCTTATATATGGGTAGGAACTGAAAAACAGTTCAAAATCATTACGTTATTTCATACCCCATCCAACCCCTTCTCCAAGAAGTGAAAACAAGGTTGGCTGGGGTATGAAATAAAACCTTAATTTCGGCAAAAAAAGTCTGCATATTGTAAAATTAAAACATTTAATAGGCAAGTGTAGTAAAACATGTTTTTAAACGTGTTTTATTTTTGAAATATCCTTTATAAAATCCCTTATATTACGTGGCCCCGCCTTAATTCCAATTAGCGATAGGAAAGCTTAATATATTAGCAGGATTTTATAAAGGACATTTCGATAATAAAACACGTTTAAAAACATTTTTTACTGAAAAATGGCGATAACCTGTTTAAAATTACCTATTAAATGTTTTAATTTAACAAAATGCAAACTGTCAAAATTAAGGTTTTATTTCATACCCCAGCCAACCCCGTTTTCGCTTCTTGGAGAAGGGGTTGGATGGGGTATGAAAGTTAATACTCGGACCACGTAATGAATAGAAGCTTTCCCATCGCTTAATGGAAATATGGCGTGATCACGTCACCATTACGTATTACACATATTAATATCACAGTTTTCAGGGAGACATCCTTTATTTATCAAATGCGTTCCTAGACCATACTTTTAAGAGGCACATTTTTAGAGTCACATTTTTCATCAAAGTGTAAACTTTAAGCTCCTCCCCACTGCAATAGAAATTCAGTTTCAGCTTTGCTGCATTATACAATAGCGATAGGTGACACGTAACTATTGATAGGATTTAACTTTGGTTTCATTGATGTTTTCATGAATAAGATGAACAGTTAAAATGGCTATTGCCTTGTTTGTTTTGTTTTTAAGTAAAGATCATACACGGCTTTTTTACTCAGTAAGCGAGACATTGTTTATGTATTTTACACCGGTAGACAGTCGTAACGTACTAGATAGACTACAGTTTAAATCACGGCAATACCATATGTGTTTAACTTCTAACGTAACACTTAGATTTTATTTTTCAGCAGCGGAAATGACTATCATCAAAAATCCATGATTTATTTATGCGAAACTATCATTTAGAACGTATGCATTGACAAATAGTTTCCAATTTTACGCTATTTGCTTTAAATTATATTTTAAATTAGTTGCATACTATTTTCCATTGTGAACATATGCATTGACAAATAGTTTCCAATTTTACGCTATTTTATTACATTTTAAATTAGTTGCATACTATTTTCTATTTTGAACATATGTTTCTTATTGCCTTAGAATTTTATCTTAATCCAAATAATTCCACTAAATGCATATCATAATTGTTTCAAACTGTGTTTGCAATTTAAATATGATCGTGTATTTCATTTAATACACTAATATGAGTGTTGATTTAAAGAGGCATTACCTATATCTACGCGATTTTTAATGTAAAATATTAAATACTCAATATCACTGCATTTATATGTATGCAAAGCTATTTTATGAGTATTCTAAGAAGCAACAAGGTTCGTATTCCAGTTCTGTAAATTATTAATTATGATCAAAACAATATCTTGAATAAAATGCTGCCCAGCCGTTTATTCCTGCCGGAGAACTACGAGTTTTTACGATTTTATCGGACATGCGCAATGCCATTCAGTTGAACGAAAACAAACTATTCGGGGCAGTTCCGATAGTAAACGAATCGATCGGAACTCGTCGCCAATCCGACGAGGCAGTTCCGATTGTAAACGAATAAGATCGGAAAATCTCCGTAATAGGCTTGTCTAAAACAATTACAAATACAATTTCAAAAATCCGATCTTTTCTATCCTGTTTTTCCCCAGCAAAACGCATATTACATGGGGTGAAATTATTGCCGTTTATCCTTTTCATAGTCCTCTTTACAATTAAGTAAAGTTTATATCAATTGGTGGACAAAAAGATAAAGGTAGAGCATCTTTAAACGTATGAATTTTATCGCAATATTAAGAAACAGACAGTTAATAGGATAGTTTGCTCGTATTTTATGAGACGGGTTTATAAAGCACTTATAAATTAACTAAAATTAACAATTTATTTATGTTTTATAAGACAAAAGGTATAATAGTTATTGTTGCTGTGTATCAAATGCCATATAAAGATATCTTTGGTCAAAATGCCGGTATGAGTTGTGTTTTTTTATCATTAAGGTGTGTGTTTTGTTCCCAAATCTTCAGCAAGTTATATATTTTTTGCTATTTTCTCCTTATATGAAGGTATAGACCCTTATTGTTATAGAGGCAGAATCATAACAATGCAGGCATCTGATGTTTCAAAGTAGATTTTTCATAAACAGCATTTTCTTTTTTTAAAAAAGCATTTTTTTTTCACTTTTTTTTACGTTCACACATGGATCATATCGGATTATTATAGCCTTAAACGGCAATTGCACAAGCAGTTTTTGTTTTCTAAATGTATATTTCAGTTATTATTATAACTGAAGATATTAAATTGCTTCGCATCTTATTCTCTACCCTTTTTCAAAAATACGGATGCAGCAAAATTAGACAGCACATACTAGTTACGTTTTATATCAAAGGAATCATTAGACTTCCAATTAAACATGTTAAAATGCATATATATTCGGGGATAATATCAATGTATTTAATTCAGTTACAAAAAGAAAAAGTTGAGTTATAAAGAGATGATATACAATTCGAACAGGACATGTAGTATTCGAGGACCAAGGCCAACCACAAATACGCACAGAAACTTAAACAACATCTACAAAGCTGTGAGATTGTGAGGGTCAGTGCTGGTACGATTCTTTTATTCTGTACATGTAACTACCATATAGCTATGCTCCGGCCTATATGGAATATATACTAGTCAACATTTCTAATTACCCACTTAAGAATATGTCATTGTTGTTTTCTGTATTTCGCACACTGATTGGAGATACGGGTGAATGTCAAAATAATGTGTTTAAATCGTCTGCTCGGACTGCCCAAACACATTTAAAGCCTTCAAGAAAATGTTTTTTCTTCGAAATAAATTATAACTTATACAACTGGGTACATAGGATTTAGTTAAGTACTTCGAATTAGTGCATCTTTCGCATTACGTTGTCCCACCTTAATGCGATTGAAAAGCTTATATTAACAGGATTTTATAACAGATATTTCGACACGTTTAAAAACATTTTCTTTTACTGACAAAATGTGATAACCTGTTTAAAATTACCTTAAATTACTTAATTTGTTTTAATTTTACATTGTTTTGTGTTTCATCAAATATCATGTTTTTATAAATTATAAAGGGAGGGTAACTCTCACAAGATGTAACAATTTAAACGAAAATGAAATATTTTGTTCAAACTATTGGTCAAACAAAATACTTATCATACACCTATTATAACATATATTTAAAATAAGAAAATTGGTTTAGATACAAACGAGAGTAACAAGAAATTTTGTTAAGTGTAGGTAGAGTATGCGCCACGACTACATCCTCACTTATTTCCGGCGAGGTTTTTGAAAGCGTCGCGCAATGCATGCATATTTCAATTGAATAAAAAATAAATACAACCCATCCATGCATAACACAATGTTTCATCAAAATACGGAATGAGATCTCAGAAGAGAGTGCGATATTTCAAAAGGTAAACATTGATTCAAGATTTTTTTTTCGGAAAGTATACAGTCCTTATAATATATGACTAGATCGGTATGATATCCTTCTTGTTGGTGAACTTCAGATATGGACAAGTGTAATGTAATGTTAAATCAATTAAAATACTGCGAATCTTTATGCGTCGAGGGCTTGATGGAAAACTATTGTAACTACATATAAGTAAAGAACAAGATACAACAGTTTTCCACCAAGACCTCGGCATGATTTCTTGAGGGAAATGTCGTAAAGTGCGCGCCATAACTCTTTTAAAATGAGTAGGTTCAGGATATAACACCATGCTAGCTATGAGTCATACGGCTAGGGATATTGGCGATTGTGATTGTTCTTATATTTAACGAAAGAAACAAACCGTTAAGGGTACGACAAGACAATATTAAAGACAAACATCAAACGCTACCGTCCGAGAAGGATTTAGGTAGACGTCATCATAGGGTCCACAATCTGTCCGGTCATCGCACAATCCAAGAGGAAAGCATAGAGGCAAACAGTAAATGGGTCTACCACTAAACATGCAGTGCGTTGCAAAATGATAGGATAAGTTTAATAAAGAGTGTATGAAAGTGATTGTGACCAAGGATCTTACGAAGTTTGTAAATCACATCACCATAGAAGTCAGGTTGTCATTCTCGCAGAAGAGTTCTTAAATTACTGTTATATTTAAAAAGGGTTACGATAATATAATTTGGCAAAGATTTTTCGAAGTTTATGGTAATTTAACGATAACCCTGCTGGAGAAGCGTTTTAGTTATACAAATATTACGAATATTAAAGTCCTCAAAACGACTACAAGCTCTAGGGAAACGAAAAAGCTCGGGGAACATCCACATATAAATGCGGATAATTAACAATATCAAAATTTCAATCAGTTCTCTTGTCATATATTTTACTAATTATATCGCCAATTTCAATACAGTGATGTAAATCAAGAAAAAAGCTAAAGTATTCAGAAATGTTAGCTTTGTTGAGTTGAAGTTCCTTAGCATAGATATTATCAACCATAGTAGAAAAGAAAGGATTGTCAATGTTCAAAATGGCATCCAAATACCGAGAGTTGTTATTAACGGCTTCAGTTACATCTGCCCGAGTATCGGATGAAACCTGAAATCTCTTTCATAGAAATACAAGAACAAATCTGCAACAAGAGGTCACAATGCGTACTCATATGGATACCAACAATTTGTCTATAAACGATAGTTCCATACCTGTAGAAAATATTATCACTTCTTGGCAAGTCCACATAGTGTAATTGTCTAAACTGCCGTAAGTAATAAAAGCTTTAATATTGTTACAGGCCAAAACAATGTAGTTATGTAGCATAAGTTTTTTAATAAGAGCAATAAAGCTTGTCTTCGATAACGTGATGTGGAAAGGTTGTATTAGAGTAGAGAAGTCAAAAGTACTTATAGATGAAACTTGACGTTTACTGCAAATGTTATCAAGAACGTCTCCTGAATGTTTAACAGAACAAACTAATTCATACCAGAGTTTTTATAAGTTTTAGCTTAATATTGTTTAACGTGATCTTTAACGGCAGTAAGACAAGAAGCTTGGAGATGTACATAATTGGCAGTTTGTTTTGCTCTTCGTCTTACCCCAGCCTTGAAAGTAGTGCACCGAGTGATATGTATGGAAACAACATCATCCTAAATAGATTGAACTGGAGTCTACTGAGTTCCAGATATAAACCACTGACGTAATGTAGGCGTCAAACAATAATTACATTTTTAGCTGCTTTGTCAGCGGGAACTAAAACAAATTTATTATGAAATTCTTGAATTCTCAATTTTAAATTACGAAGCGAAAACCTAGGTTTCGGAGGAAGTAAAGAGGGGTTAGCATTATAAAAGTTAATACGTGTATCTATAACTTTGACTTTTACCAAGTAGAAAGCGAGTCTGAGTTCGCATGTTCTGCACGACACCACTTTATACTCAATTGGGCGATCTGAGCACATATATTAAACAGATGTAAACAATACAACAGTAAAAGCAAAACTTTTATCAATAGAACATTTCTAAAATATTAAGACAACAAATCAATTACATATATTCAAGATAGGCACTCATGATAATCAATGTATTTATAATGTGTAATGTCAAGACTTTCATAGCCATTCATACTTATTGTAAACATATATAATTTCACAAGAATTTCTCAAATGAACGCATATCACAAATTACTTATTAATTATACAACGCCGTCATGAGAGCATTTAAGAATTATTAAATAAATATTTACTGTAAGATCTTTTGAATGAAGAAATTGTTGGTTTTGTTCTTATTTCTGCAGGTATTTTGTTGCAAATTTGATAGCCATTATAGATTAAGGTTTGTTTTAAGTAATTCGTTCGCGGTTTCATATTCACTATTTTCTTATATTACTATTTTCTTATATTTTATGGATCTAAAGACATTTAGTTTCATTGCTGGAAAATGTGATAAGCTTTTTAATGTAGTTCGGTGCAAGATTGTTAATAGCTTTGTAAATCATTACAGCTGTGTGATAATGACGCCTGTCCTGAATGGAACGCCAGTTTAATTCTGTTAATAAGCTCGTGACTTCCGAATTTAATAGTATCTGTTTACAAAGAAATATGGGGTCGGAGAGCATGTTGTGTGTAGCTCTGAAGTATGGAAGCAGTGTTATACAAGGGATCTGTATGAATGACACTTTTTTCCGCTTCTTCGTCGATCAATTTCAGGGAATAAATGGACAAAGATGTTAGACGTGAAAGCATCGAATGCTTTCCAGAATGTATAAAATAGAATGCAAATCAGCGACTGACATAGTGTAAGAGGCGATTTACGTTTGATGTTACCATTACGCCTACGACCATGAGACCTAGAGTAATAGAAAATATAGAAAACCTATCAATAGTAGGATCTTTTGAAATATTTCCGTGTTGATAATTATTGTCAATAAGGCCGAGTGAATATGGTGTCTGCACTTTTTTCATCCACTTCCGATTTGCAATATGTCTAGCTGTTATATTAAAGATTTTAGTAGCCCCGGGTGGTGTCCGGGGGCCCCCGTTTGGTCATGGGGCGAAGAATAGGGTCACTGCAGATCCCTTTGGAGGGGTAGGCAGAGGGGTAGAATCCCCACAAATTCAAGTTCATTTTATCATTTTTTGTTCATGTTCATTAAAGGTCTTCATCATGATCCCTGCATTGTTTCAGGTGCTATCTCGCTCGCATCAAAAGAGCAGTGGCAGAAAAACAATAACGTGGCTCCAGCGTAAATGGAGTTTCTACGATAGAATTTGCAGCAACTCTGCAGTTCAGGGTGAGAATGTTCTAGGCCCATTTTCCATATTTTATCTCGATGTACATGGAAGATGAGCCTGGCATGTTCAGGCCTGTTAGGCGCCATATAACCTTTTCATGTGTTGGTGCGCCTTAAAACCCCAATTCAATTCAATTCAATTCATTATTGCAAATTATATATTCAGCCGGTTGAACAGTAACGTCACTAAAAGTATGACCTGATTGACGAAAGTGTTGGTACAAGTAAATGTTTTAACTTTTTAGGATTACTTACATTATATTTATGTTCACCAAATCGAACTTTTAAAGATCGACGTGTTTGTCCAACATATTGTATACCATAACGTGGTGCATTTCAGGTCAAAACATAAATGACGTGAGATGTACGTCAATCAACATTTGAAGCTAGATCAAACATTCTACCATTAACAACTGATTTAATGGCGGACTTGCAAGATAAATAATTGCAGTAATTGCACCTCTTAGCATTGCACTTACTAATAGAAGGAAACACCCTGCGTCTTAAATGAACTAAACAATTTCTGAAAGGAGACTTTATATGATATTTTCTCAAAACAGGTGAGCCAGGAGGAGAAACTGAAACTTTTGAGCCGTTATTAAATATCCTGGTAATATTATTAGAAGGAACATGAAACGCATTACGTTGTCCAGTCTTAATTCCATTAAGCGATGGGAAAGCTTATATTAGCTGAATTTTATAACGTTTATTTCAACAATAAAACATGTTTAAAAACATTTTCTACTGAAAAAAAAATGCAAAAACCTGTTTAAAATTACCTATTAAATGTTTTAATTTTACAATATGCAAACTGTTTAAGCCACAATTAACGTTATTTTCATAACCCAGCCAACCCCGTTTTCGCTTCTTGGAAAAGGGGTTGGATGGGGTATGAAAGTTAATAGTCGGACCACGTAATGGAGGTTGCCGAATGAAGATTTAAAGGTGTTAGGCGTACATATGGTTGACTTCTAAGAAATGAAAACTTATTTTGAAGAATTTGTATTGATGACGCAGAGTATAACCGAAGAGGAGAAATATTTATTTGAAGTGTTTTATTTACCAGTAGACTTCGATCAATCTTAGAACGGTCAGTGGCAAACAAGTCTGCTGGTGGGTGGTGGTGGCGAAGGGGGTAGGGGGTGGGGTTAAACCGGGGTCTAGGGTCTCTAAACCTCACTCTTACCCCATTGGTATCCCTATAAACGGGACAGTGTAAATAAAGATATCACCGACAGGTTATACTCTCTAACACACATTGCAGCATTAATAGGCAATATAATTAAAACATATAAATGATCATGTATATATAATATAAAAAAGAGCCTTTCTTCGTCTATTTGCAAGAATGATTGATACAAACTACTATACTGAACATATCATGCAATCAATGCGTTCAATTCACGAAGTTATCCATGCTATTACTTATTTAAGAATATCTGCTAGACATTTTATTACAAAGGCTTAATGGTGCCAATAGAACTTGCATCGATTCGTTTCAGTTATCATGAAACTGAAATGATGATCTGAAGGAAACTTTTTGGCAATATTCCTGAAGTTCGTATCTTTTCATCAATTTTATTGAAAACAGAAACACGGGGTCCAAGTGGAATTGCAAACGCTGTTTCGAGAATAAAATCTTTAGATTAGTGTTTTAGAGGACATATCTGAACATTTTATATTTGTGTTGGTCCATGTTTGCAATACTGGTAATCTTGGATACATTTCCCATATGCATTCATATTAAAAGTAGATAAAAATGTCGAACAGAAAATGTAGCATTGAAGGACACAGTACTATGTAGTATGTGCGTTGTCATGGTAGTCATATAATACAAATGTGCAAACGACAAGACTAAAAAAAAAAGAAAAAAAAAGAAAGAAAGCGAGAAACCGAAGCAATTGGTGGTTTTGGAGGCGTCATTAAAACGTGATTAAACTTTCATACCCCATCCAACCCATTCTCTAAGAAGCAAAAACGGGGTTGGCTGGTGTATGAAATAAAACCTTAATTTCATCATAGATAGTTGCAATATTGTAAAACTAAAACATTTAATAGGTAATTTTAAACAGGTTATCGCATTTTTTCAGTAAAAAATGTTTTAAGCGTGTTTTATTGTCAAAACATCCGTTATACAATCCTGCTTATAACTGTATAAGCTTTCCCATCGCTTAATGGAATTAAGGCGGGAAAACGTAATGGAGTCTATGATTCGCTATGTCCATAATCCTGTTTGAATGGTGCAATGAATACACACATCTGAAATAGGGAACACTGTGTGTGTATGATGTTTTTTTACGTCATTTTCAATACATGTAAGGTTATATATGAAAGTCGATGTTTTGTGGTGGTGGCAGACCACCCACTTTTCCTGGGTAGAACCAGTACTGTACACCTTCACGCCATCCGTAAGAATCGACACTTTCTCACTTACAAGTCGAGAGCATTGATGCATGCATGATTTCGAGTTCATCAAACACAATGTTTACAGATAATAGAAATTAATTTACAGATGTTGAATGAAATGTTAAGACGATTTCGCACCAGAGGCGAATACATGTCGGCGATACATTGCAATGCGCTCATCTTCAATTGTGTGATACCGAGTTATCATCTTCATAATACCATCGTGTGTTGTTCGGCATAGCATCAACAGAGAGTGCGATTAGCTGATCTAACACACTTGTTCGGTTAGAAGTTGATGAGGACACTACTTAGTGTTCATAGCATGGAATTGAAGTCTTTGACCGTGACAATAGTATTGCAATGTCACCAATTGCTAAATTCTGATATTTTAAAGTTAATATCTCACGTTAGAGTCTTACTACACGACAAAAGATAAAACATAGTTAATTTAGGGAATCGCTATTACAAACTGATGGACTTCTCAAAATGTGAAGCTTCTTAAAACATATACTACCTAGATATTTTTCCTTTAATTTAACAAGTTTCATTATTATTTGACTATAGACATTCATGCGCAAGTTCATTAAACACCACGGTTATACCAATATGAAATATATCTATAGGGAACACACTGCATGTGAATAGTCTTTTTTTTCTTGATGCAGCAGCGTATAAATCGGTGAAGGTGGTGTCATGATGTTTGAAATACTTAAATACTATGGCCTTACAATTAACAAATGTGTGTATTAATCTGCAATAATCGATTGCAAATTTACGCAAACCAAACTAAAATGTTATGGACCTACCAAACACATTTACGTAGGTAACTCTTACACACCTTCTTAAAAAAAAGAGCATGAGAGCGGACCTTTGGAAACGGCCGAACACGACACATACGAACTATTGCAGTCTCGGTTTTACTGAGACTGTTCATGAACGGTAGTGAAATATGCTAGCTACCGCTCACGCCCTTTTGCCCCGGGTTGAGCAGAACTCAATATTCACAAAATCAGTAGTACATAACTGTAACCATCCCGAAGATGGCATGCATATGGCGGTGGATATAGAGATATTTTCTTCCCCCATGTCCAGCGACGTATGGTCCCAGTATCTAACAAAATACTATGCCCCGAAGAGCGAACTAAGCAAAATGGAATTTAGTTGGGAGCAGCGGTTACTTTTTACACGTTCATATACATATATGATATGTAAATGGAGCGCGTTGACAAATGAAATGATTTAATAAGTCTTCCAATGAAATGATTTAATAAATCTTCCAAATGAATTGATTTAATAAGTCTTCCAAATGATGTCTTCGATTCGATCTAAACGAACAGATAACAAGGTAATTTTATATTTAATAACACATAACCACTCAGTAATACATACTAATATGTTTACATTTCGAATTAAAAAAAATTTCATACCATTGTAGTACTTACCTTAATCTCCTCCTCTTTATACCTTATGTTGTTGCTACTACTACTCATCCAGAAGATTTTAAAATAACATGAAGCATCTGAAATATAAGGAACTGCATTTGAAATGGTGCATGAAGTGTCTGCAAAAGACGTTAGGACCTAAAAATAAAAATGAAGAATATGTTTGAAGCATTTTAAAAAAAACAAGACATCTAAAAACAACAAAGAAGACTATTTTTGTAGGGAAACAAACATGTTTTAATCTATCTGCTTCACCGATATTATAATGTCGTTCATATTTCAACGTATTAAAAGGGAGGCAATTTCAATTAAAAAAAAAATTTGGTGCATATATAATGTCAAGGTGACAATCCATTGATTTTGTGTTTTTTATAACTTGAAACCCAGAACTATTATTTAGTGACGTTTTACCATGTTCTTTATCATATATCAGTGAAAGAGAAGATCACCCTCCGTCATGCAAATGTTTTATAATACTTCATATTATAAAATAGCTTTCAATTTCTTTAAGCTAAAAGTACATAAGAGTTTGCTGGGCTTATTCTATTTTTTTCGGTATATATGCATAGTTGAAAATATACAAATGTATGCATATCTTTTACATAAAAGGTATGAATACATGATTTAACATTTCCTTTCTCCAGTAATCTGTTTGCAGAGTAACATCATATTAGTATTGTTATATTTAAAATAAGATACTTGACACAATAAGGAAAAAAAGGTAATGAGTTACATGTTTATCAAAAATGAATATACAAATTTTGCATAATATCGGTAAATAATATTAATATGTGAAAATTTATATATATATGTTCTATACGAATATGTTATGGAAGCTTCACAAAAAAAGAAGAAAAAAAAGAAGTCTATTTTTTGAACAATTTAAAAAACAGTCGACCAGTTCAAAATGTGAAGTTAGATTTGCAAGAACCTATGTTCGAGAATTGTAAGAAATTTAGCCTGTCGGGGATATATTTATTTATATGTCCTGTTTTATTGAGATGACAATTGGGTTAGAATGAGGTTTGGTGCACCCTAGAACCTGGTTAAACCCCAAGCGGTATTTTGTGCCACTGACCGTTCCAAAGCGGTAGACATATTTTCAAACTTTGTTGTTTGTGATGTCATAACTTGTATTTTATTCATCTGTGTTTGTTTCTATGCGTGTTTCATGCAACATTTTCTGTTCAAATTTTAATATCTACTTTTATATATAGGAGTATTATATGGCTGAAAAACACACACACACGTATACTAGAATGCGTGAGTGTATGAGTCAAAATGAATGCTGTCTATGTATGCACACGTATAGACATGAAATCGGTATTATAATTAAACAAAACACTATTACAATTGTCATAGCATGTCTATCGTTGTTAAAATTGGCTGTAAAGTTATTTCCGTTATGACGTTCTGTTTTGTCATTTACATCCAATAAACACCGCCATTTCGAACGTAATACGGCAAATTGAATACAGATTTCTTTCTTATATAAGCACATTCTAACACACGTACACCTTCTCACTTCGAACAACAAGTAACGCTACACCGCCTACTAGACAAGCGGACCAACATGACACCGAATCGCTCACAAACAATATTACAATTTCATAACGAAATTTAATAATGAAGTCGATGGCGCGCACATTCCTGCGCCCGCCCTTAAAGCGTCGTTCAGACTAAGTAAGTGTATAATTATATGGTTTAAGGTTAGGTTTCCAAGTTATGACCAAAAGGTTATGTCCCCAGGGGTGGGGATGGACTCCATGGTCAATGATGATTGGACCTGTCTGTTCATGAAAGGTAAGTAAATATATTAATGTTCATGCCCAGTAAATATATAACTGTGGTTTAAGAGAAAACATATTTTAAAGTTTTTCCCGATATAAGTCTGTAAAACAGGTGTCCCCTTGGACGAGGCCAAATTTGACCCCGAGGTCACCAGTTGAACAAACTATGTAGATAACTATATGCTAATGATACAAGCAACACATTATATTAGACCTCTAGCTGTTGTAGTTTCAGAGAAGAAAGATGTTTGAAAGATATTCCTATATAACTATATATAAAACTGTGACACCCAGGGTGGGGCCAGATTTGATCCCAGTTTCCCCATTTGAACAAACATGGTAGAGAACCATAAGCTTATGCTACATGCAATATATGAGAGCTCTGTGACTTGTAGTTTTAAAGTAGTTTTTGTTTTTTAATTTCCCTTATGAAAGTCAGTAAAACATGCAAAATCTCTACATAACTCCCCTTTGGCAGGGACATTTTTGACCCCGGGGACATCATTTGAACAAACTTTATAGTACAGGGGTTGGCACATTAATAAGTGTTGGACCTATACCGGTAACGCCGGCCATCGTGGATGTCCTATAACCTAATTTTAGCAAACTTAAAATACACTAACCTCAGCGCAGCATCTATGTGAGGTTTACCTAACATCTTCAAAGCGGTTTATGCGGAAAAGTCATTTAAGTAAAAGTTAACGGACAGGCGGACTGCGGACAGAAAAACGGTGTTGAGACTTTTTACGGCCGCCGCACGGCACAAACAACACTATTGTGATAATAAAAATAAGTATTTACAATCCCTGTGGGATCTAAAAATAACAATACTGATTGGATGTACGTGGAGACATTTTACGGCCGCCACACGGCACAAATAACACTATTGTGATAATAAAAATAAGTACGTTGTGTATATACAATCCCTGTGGGATGTAAATATAACAATACTGATTGGATGTTCGGGGAGACTTTTTACGGCCGCCACACGGCACAAACAACACTATTGTGATAATAAAAATAAGTATATACAATCCCTGTGGGATGTAAAAAATAACAATAGTGATTGGATGTACGGGGAGACTTTTTACGGCCGCCACATGGCACAAATAACACTATTGTGATAAGTCACAGACATATTGTGTGACCTGTCTTAATATACAAGCAATGCCTGTAACAACGAGAGAAACATGCAGCCGTTACAACCGTTCTATATTAAATGCCTAACAAGAGAATTGTAATCATTAGATGGAAGATATATTGTTAATTTCCATGGAAATATAATTATCTAAATATGTTTTATATTAAAATAAACTTTATGTATTTTTTTAAATGTTGGAAATAATCAAAACTGTATTACTACTCCTACAATTACAATCCTATTAATGCAAATTAATAATAAAAAAGAAAACAAAAATACTTCACATGCTCCGAGTATTAATGTTCATACCCCATCCACCCCTTTATCCTAGAAACGAAAACGGTGTTGGTTGGGGTATGAAATAAAACCTTAATTTCGGTTTAAAAAGTTTGCATATTGTAATTAAAGCATTTAATATTGATCAAACCAAAATACTTATCATACAACTTTTCTAAAATATATTTAAAATAAGAAAATTAGTTTAATTAGGAATTTTGAAATTTCGGAAAAAATAAATTAATGATAAAAAATTATGCTTAACAGAGGAATTTGTAACTGTAATACGACTGTTTATGATGAATAGGAGACACTCTGGCATGCCTCCTATTCAACGGTTGTTGCTACATCGTATATATTATAAATAATCAAACGTTTTTTTTTGAAACCTTATGCAAACAATGTCTGCACTACAGTTAACAATAGGACAATGGCATAATGCAAACTCGCTAAATAAAGGCACTAAATTTTGAGGAAAGGTCGTTAATTAGCTATATCTTTATTTCCTTATCTCCCTATACGTATATAACCCATCTGGCAGGGCATTAATCTATTATTTATATTAACCCACCTAGATGTGTTATATTTGTCGTTTGCGAACTTTTAATATTCACCTTGTGACATTGTTGTCATTCACACTGTTGGAAATGTGTCAAATTAACAACTTCATGAGAATAATACACACACCTGCAATTCAATGCTACAGACGTTGCGTCTGCACATCATCAGGTCTTGCGACACATTACGCCAAGCGTCATACAGGTTAACCAGTATCTCCACGCGATGATACTAGACATTTTTTTTTTCTTTGTTTTTTTTATTTTCCGTAGAAAAATACAGATCTAGATAATAAAATACTAAACACATTACATTATGCTATTACCGGGAAATTGTTATACAAGCTTCAATGCAACAAACATAAACACATATGTAACGATATCTTATTACTAGGCATTAAACGTTATGAACTTTATCTCAATACCTTCTTAACACGAATTCGTCAATATCCAGTTGTACATGTATAACTGTTACAATTCATTTCTAAGATAACACATCGACATGAAAGCTTTCAAATGTGATCGGAGCAAGTAGTAGATGGGACGGGACGGTTGGACATCACGACCGCGCATGCGCAGGAAATGACAGGAAATGACGTAATCAGATGATGAAATATTGCGAAATGGTTCTGATAGAATATTGTGAAATAGCCATGTTTCTGCCGATTTTGAAATATTTTTCAATTTTAAGGACATGATGTTTAAAGGTGTTGTGAAATAGTACTATGTTTAAAATAAACAGACAGACGAATTTCTGAACGAACGTATTTCTACTCCCAGTTTCAGAGATCCTTTATCAGAATAAAAAATCTTCAATCATGCCAGCTACTCTAAATAGAGTCTCTATTGTAACATGTAACATTTTGACTGTATGTTATATAATGCATTGTTCAGGGATAACATACATGTCTGGTAGATATATCTCGTTGATGTGTAATTAGACAAGGCTATGCGTACTGCTTCTGTAGAGTAAAACTAACGACTAACATGTGTCAATGAAGTAAAGGACGTCACCTTTTTGACGGTTTAACGTCACACGAACGAAACGGCGATGAGTTAATGCACTATTTAAAAGTCGCAAAATTGTTAACATCACCCAATCGGATTGCATGATTTGTGTCAAGTGTGTTAGAATATTCGTATACGAGTATTTAATATTAATCTGATCATGTTTTAAATTTGCAAAATAGTATGTCGCATCTATGACGAAACATGCGCATTGTGTCAAATATATAATAGTTTTATACTGATGTAAGGCGCGATTAAAATATAAGATGCATACGTTGCACTTCAAAGGTGATATACAGTAGTTGTTTTGTTACTATACCGGACTTTACCTATATTTTGAAAAAGGTCACAGCAATTACAGTATTACGCAACATACCAGGTTGCTGTGGTCAACACATAGGTTAAGTTTGATCCATTTTCCACGTATTAATTGTGAGATATAGGAGTTGTACCATAATGAAGATACATATATGACATTTAGTTCGGTTAAAAGCGTATTTAACGTTTGTACGCTGTGTTACACCGATGAAGGATAGACTATGATACTAGTATGTATAATAGGTTTTGTCCATATCCCGCGCATTAAAGTTGATTGAAACCAGCATCTGAGCAATACTGAAACAATTTTCGCTTATATCCTAAACATAAATGATGACGAAAAAGTGTTAAACCAATCGCCATGATCACCTGGCGTTGAAGAAAGTACAACACAACAATAAGACATGGTTCACCATCGATATTTCAGATGGATAGGAAAATCAAACTGATTGAGCTTTATCTATATTCCTTGCACGGATTTGGGGAAATCATTACATGGTCCGAGTATTAAATGTAATACCCCATACTCGGGTACGAAATAAAACCTTAATTTCGCTTAAAAAGGTTGCATAATGTAAAATTAAAACATTTAATAGGTAATTTTAAAAAAGATTGTCGCATTTTTTTCATTAAAAAAACGTTTTTAAACGTGTTTTATTGTCGAAAAATATGTTAAATGTGTGTATATAATTATGTAGTATCATATACATGTACATGTGTAAAATGTTTATTCTTTTTAACTAAATGTGTGTTATGTAATTGTGAAGCGCAATAGAATATTTTATAATTTTTGCCTATATAAATGCCATGTATTTGTATTTGTATTTAAAGAATCCTGCTAATATAAGTTTTCCCATCGCTTAATGGAATTAAGGTGGGAACACATAATGATAATATTTACCAAACATCGGCAAAGTTAAAAAATCAACCCGAACCATTTTAAATTTCGTCAATAATATATTTCAGGTGGTTTTTCGACGTGAATCGACAGGTTATCCAATCCACGCTGACTGTTATGGTTTGACGTCTTTCTTCACGTCTTACATTCTGACGTCGCATATTTGGTTTATCGTTGGCCAAGGATACATACGCCCGTGCATTGGGCAAAAGACTAGTAAAGGTGTGTCAATTAAAATTATTATTGTTTTTTGTATTCTTGATATTTTGGTTGATTATCATAATCGGTCTTATTCCCAAACACCCGCCACTATTCCTCGCTACTTTAGAACCTGTATTTGATATTCTACTGACATCCTGATAAATATATGTCAGTTCAGGCTTGTTCGTCAACATAATAATTCATGATGGGTTCTCATGACGATCATGTGAAGAATGGTTATTATTTGTTATAATATGTAGAATTAATTCATTTGTTGAATATTGTTAGGGGAACATTATTCGACGTTAAGTGTTAACAAATGGTCTAACCTAATTTATATTTGTGTATAAGCTGTAGTTGTACTGGATATTTCGTGTTTTAAGCTTGTAGGAACATTGTATTGTCATACACTAGTGCGCAATTGCTTACTCTATAGTGACTTATTGGGACAATCTTGTCTTGTCGTGCCCTCAATGGTTTATTCTCTTCTGCCAAGTGATTGAGTTCTTTGAGGCTTTTTATGCTATTGCTTTTTTGTATTTATATATACAGGAGCATCTTTGTGTTTTACTTATATTGCCTATAATGCTGCCTTGTTTGTTAGAGAATAGTTCATGGCGGGGATTTCTTTATTTACACTGTCCCTTTGTATTGGGATGACAATAGGGCAAGTGTGAGGTTTGGTGCACCCTAGAACCTGCTTTAAACCCCCGGGCGACCTTTTTTGCCACTGACATTTCCAAGGAGGTAGCCCTGTTGTCAAATCGTTTTGTGTTTATTCCCTATTAAAATTGCCGTTCATTGTCGTTTTGCGTGGTTTTGGGTTTAATGTGTTCCGTGAAAGCTGCATTCCCTGTTCGATTTATATACTTATTTTTAGATCGAAAATTTCCAGTACAAGTAATAGACTTCTCAATATTTCAGGTGCTTAGCAATATTACCCATCAAACCCATTCTCCAAGAAGCGAAAACGGGGTTGGCTGGGTTATGAAATAAAACCTTATTATTTCAGCTAAAAAAGTTTGCATATGCTGAATTTAAAACATAATTTAAAACAGGTAATTTTAAACAGGTTATCGCATTTTTCAGTAAAAAAATGTTTTAAACGTATTTCATTGTCGAAATATCCGTTATAAAATTATAAAATTCTGCTAAATATGAGCTTTCTCATCGCTTAATGGAATTAAGGCGGGACCATGTATTGAAGCTATTTGACTAATACGATTATCAAACTGTGTAGCAATGTACAATGGGATTTTTCATAAGAATGATAGACACATATTGCTTATCCAGGACAGTGACTTTCTTAGACTTTATTATAGATTTAATGTATTTGCATGATATGGATTAAGTATAGAAAAAAAAGATCACGAAAAGTATACTGATGTTTAAAATAGACAGTGAAAACAAACGAACCTCCTCCGCCGCTCTCCTTTGACGGTAAACTGGGAAATGTGTTCTATGTCATGAATGGTGTTTTACGGCACGTCGACACATAATTAGGTCATATTGTGCGCAAAAACCGATGAATCATGAAAGAATGAGATTTACGTCTAAGTATGATTAATAATACGCTATATATACTAGTATGTCCACGCAATCTTATGTTACATATGGTATTTAATCTAGCTAGCTATTCATTTTCATTCATTTGAAGTATTTGTATAATACAAATACTAATAAAGGTCTGTAATGGATATTATTTCAAAGAAACATATAATCTAGTTTCGGGGTTTCCATGGTAACCACTATATGAATATTATTTATGAAGGAATGTGAGATTGTTTTATTGCTGAGGGGATTTAGTGTTTTTGTTTGTTGTAGCTTTATTGATTGTGACTATCCTTCTGTTAAGAAAACATGTATAATTCATTTTGAATATATGTAAGTATAAAAGTCGAACAGAAAATGCAGCTTTCACAGAACACAGTAAACCCAAACGTACGCAAAACAACAAACATGAATGGTATATATATGTTAGAAAGTGTTAACATGAATGGTATATATATGTTAGAAAGTGTTATACTCTGGGTGTTTGGTGTATCCAATATGTTGACATAGATTGCATTTTGTTGAGAAAAAGTATATATAAAAGTCGAACAGGAAATGCAGCATTTAAGGACCACAGTCAATCAAGAGCACGCATAGAAACAAACAACACTTTAAAAGATAACTAAAGACACGACAATACAAACATAAAAGGGTTGACAATAAGGATACCGCCTTGGAACTGTCAGTGGGAAAAAGGACCATTGGGGGTTTAAACCAAGTTTTAGGGTGCACCAAACGTCACTCTTATCCTACTGTCATCCAAGTAAAACGGGTCAATATCGTGTATATAAAGATATTCCTGCCAGGTTATATACTCTGTAAAAGAAGTTTTGGACCATGGCAGTTTTCGAACCCGTACAATGATCGCTGAACCATGACATTCGACCATAACCCTTAGTATCTCAGTGATAATTCACAATAGATCAACTATCAACAATAATTATCGTTTACAATGAAAGTTTGCGAAAAAATAATAATCTTTTTATTGGTTACTCGAATGTGTCCCTAACTGTTACTTTGTATGAACATTTTTTACAGACCCTTTGTGTGTTCGCGATATTTTTTAAAAATCAAATCTTGTTTGGAATTTAATGTTTCTGGTACCAAATTAACCAGATTGGTTAGACCTTGGTTACTAAAAAAAGATACTTAAATTTTGTCCACTAGTTTTATTTTTATATGACTTTATATACCCTGGTCCAAAACTTTTTTTACCGAGTATATAATCAAACAATGCAACATTAGTAGGTAATATAAGTATAACACACAACGATCATGTTTATATGATATATTATAAACCTAGATAGTCACATAGACTATACTCATTACTAGGTAGATGACATTAGTACAGTGATAGTAACTTATTAGAGATATCATCGTAGCGAAGTGAGTTTGTAGGGTTAGTAGTATATTAGCATATTCTGCATTGTAGCATTGTCATTGATTGTAATGGAGGTTATTTGTGAGTGATATTGAGTGTGTTGTGTATATATTGTTTTGGTGTATGTTGTTTGGATGGGTTAGTGTTGTGTATTGGTGGTTGATTGTTGTTTTGTTTTTAGTGTATTGGGTGTTAGTGGTTGGTTAGTGTTGTTAGTGGTATGTGATTTGTTGTATGGTAGTGTTATGTATTTGTTTTGTAGTTAGTTTATGTTTAGGGTTATGGTTAGGTGGTAGTGTTGGTGGTGTGGGTGGGGTGGGGGGTTTTGGTGATTTGTTTTATTTTTGTATTGTGGTTGGTTGTTGTGTGGGGGTGATATGTTAGGGGTGGGTAAGGTTTGATTAGTGGTGTGGGGAGTTGGGTTGGTGGGTGGGGGTATTGTAGGTAGGTATGGAATGGGAGGGGTGGGGGGGAGTGGGGAGATTGGGGTTGTTTGAATGGGTTGTTTGTGAGGTGTTATAGTGAGGATTTTGTGGATTTGTTGAAGTTTATGAGGGTGTGAGGGTTAGGGATGAGAGTTGGATTGATTTGGGTGAGTTGGGATTGGTAAGGGGGTTTGGTTGGTATTATGGAAGTAGGAGGATGGGGTAGTTTTTAAATTTATTATGTTGTGTGTAGATGAATTTGTTTGATTGTGTGGTGTGGTATGGGGGTGGGTGGGTGTTGTGTTGAGTATGGAGGATGGGTTTGTGTTTGGATGTGGGATGTGTATTGGTTTGTTGAGAGTAGTGAGTGTGTGGGTTTTATGAGAGTTTGGGTAAGGGGAGTTGTATTATTTATGATGTTGTTGAGGAGTATATTTGAGGGGGTTGTTGAGTTGGTATGGTTGATTGATTGATGGAGTGGGGAGGTGGTGTAGGGAGGTTTTAGATGGAGTTTTGGTTGTTTAGGATTGGTGAGTAGTGTTGTGGGGT